>PPHD01015970.1:0-15813 GCA_002909625.1 Bambusicola thoracicus
TGTTGTTTGAAAAACAATGTGGAGAGGGAAGATGTAAGTTAAGCATTTTTTATTCCCTGGTTATCTACTGAAATTTAATTTCAGCTGACATTTTCAGATCAGATTCATTATCGTTAACAGGGAAAGATGTAATGCTATTCTCCTTAGTTTCGAGACTATTTCTCGGAGTTAAGTTCTAATGGGACTGCTGATTCAACACACAATCTCATTCATTTAACTTTATTCTGAAAGCAGATAACCACTTTTGGAATGGCACACATTATTTGGCATTATTTAGCAACAGAGCAGACGACAGTGATGATTTATTTCATGGCATAGCAGGTAATGAAATAATTTAATTTGAAGTGTATTTCTCTATTTATCAGTTGTGAAGTACTTCATGAAACAGTAAAACTCACAGATCAGTATACTGAAGAGTCTGAAAAAAAAAAAAAAAAACCACTTAGGGTCATTGGTATTTAAAGGGAATATACTCTGAAAGTAATGCCTCCTATTTATTTCCATGGAAATTACAACAGAGAACACAGTAACACTATTTGATAGAGCAAATTCTCAGCCACAAGACACTCATTTTCAATACAGTCACCACCATCAGCTGGGCATCTTCGCCAGCCATGAACAAGAGCCTGCATGCCATGCTTGTATAAATCTGCACCAGTGGAAGTGATCCACCATCACTGTTGCCACTGCAAAAATACACCACCCGCCACTTCACTCTGCTTACAGCCACATAGTTTGAAACCTGGAGTTTTGAAACTACCAGCAAACTGAATTCCAAAGAGAGAAGAAAATGAAAACTTAGTGCTCACATCCCTCAATAGATGTAAATGAGTGCCATTTTTACCTACATGGAGAAATTCAATTACGCCTTTGCTTTATACACACTTCCACGTCTGACACAATTATATCAGATGGTCCCTCTGCTACCATCTGTCACATGGAAACAAAATATAATAGAATAATGGCAGGAAGGATCAATTTCTCCTGCCACACCAACAACATCTGTTTCTGATTTTGTGGGCCAACATGATAGAAGGGGAGGCATTACTTCTGGAGCATCCCTCAAAAGAACAGAATACATTCGTGAGGTAATGATATTAATTGATTTTCATTACACCATAAATGAACTTAGCCCCTCTAATTTTTAACTGAGCCTCTTCAAAAAAACACTATTTTCATTCATTACTTGGGTAATAAGTATGAAAATCATTCTATGACATCCTCTTACTACATAAAGTCCAATAAATGTTCTGGTGGGATTTTATAGATGCCGTTACATGCAAAGGAAACCCTTAAATTCTAGAAATATATCAGTTGTTAAACTTGCAAGTGGTCCAATTTAAATTGGAAAAACTGATTTAACGTATACTGTCAATTTAGCAAAGCCAGTGCCAAAACACAGTATTTTCCTTAATAAAAGGACAGGAGTAAAAAAAACCAAAAGACTCTTATTTTATTTTTAAAACTAATGCTGATCTTAATTTATATCTAACAAGTGGAATTTAAAGGATCTGACAGGAAGAATATTCCGCCAAATGGCCTGTCTGAAATTATTACTTAGACTTCTTACAGTGTACTCCCTTTTCCAGTGGTCACCTATGGCTGCAAAACTCTTTTCCATTGCATGGTACTTTCTCCAAGTACTATTCATTACAGTGAAATTTAAAAAGCATTTGCTACAAAAACGAGAGAAAAAAAGTGCTGGACGCTTCTTTTATGTTTTTGTTTAGTTCACTAAATATTACATTTGTTTTGACATTCTACTTCAACAGTACAAGCAGAAATTAACTCTGAAAACAAATGTCAAGGGGTTTTCCATAAATCTATCATTAGCTAGGTCCAACATTGGATATATTTTACTCTTTTGTTGTATACTCTACCATTACTTATGAGTTGACTGACCGCTGCAGTTCATTACTACAAACACCACGCCCCATTTAGGCAGTTATCTCAGCATAATCCACAATCTGATAACCTTCTCCCCACTCCAGACCCTCGCCAAAACCCTCAACATACTTAGCGTCTAAATGTAAACCAGACCACATACCCTGACCCCCCGGGTAAAGTTTTTGTTTGCCACCCTAAGGCCCAGTGCACCTATTAAATTTACAGAATAGGATGTGGGATTAGTCAAAGTCACACATGCTTCTGCCAGACCTTTTTTGCACATGAGTAAATTTCATCTGTCTTTCATGTTTTTTCCCCTCATTCTTGATCTTAGCAATAGCCTGTCTAGTCTACTTATATCTCAGATTGTATCCAACCAGCATATCCAAAAAGCTGCTGCTAAAATTATCCCTTTCATGCTGCTCAGACCCTGCCAGACATTCATATTCAAATCAAACCCTTCATCCTCTGCTACAACTTCACAGTTCTTTTAAATCTAGGGCCAGAAAAACACAACACATACCTACAGCTTTGCACTCAATTTGCTCTATTCGTTTTAAAACTTCTCGTCTTCCTGTTATGTTCTCATCCCTTTCATGCCCATCTTATTTTCAGTGCTATTCCTTAAGATTAGTGCTCTCTTTTGCTGTCTGCAAATAAAACTCATCAGCTCCTTAATTCAGGTCTTTCTGTAAAACATCCTCATTTCAAGGTCCGGAGGTGAGGTAGAGAGAAGGGAGGGGGGGGTTATCCACCACTTCTCTTTGAGACTACAACAGAATCCAGAGAATGAGTCACAGTCACATTGTCTCACAGACTTCATTACACTTCCAAACGTCTTAACTCCATAAAAGAGGCTCCTTACCATCAATCTGGATAACAGCTACTCAGACACTTAAACTCCAAGCCATCTTCAAATAAAAAATTGAGAAAACCCAAGCAACTTCAAACCAAGATGGTTCTTAAGCTATTAATTTTCCAAAACTCTGTAAATCTTTTGCAAATCTGTGTTGTGATTGAAGAAAAGTGGCTCTTTGTCTTACAGTGTATGTTCTTTGTATTATTTTCATTTCTAATAGACTGAAAGAGCTCCTGACTCTGGCAATCCAAAGAGAGAGTCTCTAAGAAGTAAAAGAGCAGTTCAAGTCTTGGGTCTAATTTTGTACTGCTCTGATTTCATCTCCTATATCCCTAAATTCAATTAGCTTGCATCTATTTTCATTTAATCTATTTAATCTCACAGCACTCAGCTGAGACTGGCACAAGGCACCGCTGTCATTACCCTGCAACTGCCACTTGTTCACTCACGCATTTCAATGCCAAGGGATTACATCCTTGCCATTTCATAGCCATCAACAGCCCTGATACCAAGATAGAGAAGCAGGAGAGAAAACAATCAATTAAAAAAATCCGTTCTATGAAACTCCCCACCTGCTAATGTTTGTTCTCAGGCACAGAGCTGTGTGTCACTAAAGCTCTTGCTGGCAGCCTCCCAGGGTTACTGCAGCAGTGTTGAGAGTCCATAGGTGGTACCTGTCATGATTTTCACGCTGAAAGCTAAAAGGATATCTGTTCCTTCACTATATTTCACTTTAATTATCAAGTCTCAATTAACACCCTGCCACACATTTCTGTTTGCTTTGCTCCATTTCCTGCAAACACATTTTATAAATTAAAAAAAAAAAAAGGAAAAAGGGGAGGGGTGGTGTGGAGGGGAGAATACAACTATCAAAACCTTAGTTTATCCAAAACATCATTTTGTGTCTGAGGGAGATTTTCACCTTTTAATTCTTTTTATAATTAGTTTCTGTGACCTGCATTCAGCATTTCCCACAATTTGCCTATCAATGACATAAAAAGATTATCTTTTTCATGTTGCTACAAGAGAGTCAGGGACCTCAGAGTTAAATCTGTTCTCTGAAACCATGTTAAGCCTCCAATCTAATTTCCCCAACCCTTATTTCCTCCTTTCACTCCCTGATTCCCCATTCCACCCTGTTACACTGTTGTTCCTGAATGCCCACGGTGAATAGTTAGCCCCAAATATGAAAAGGAATGTAATACTTGAGTAAAATTATACCATATTATTAGGTTTCTACCACAGAAAAAGAGAAAAACCTTTAAAGTTCTTAAGCTGAAATCTTTAAAGTATTAACAAATGTTTTATCTAAGGATCAAACACCTTTTGAAGAACTATGGGTAAAGTGCAGCATAATCTCTGCTGGCTTCAGCTCACAGAATTTCTCTTTACTTAGCGTGTCATTTTTCTGCATGGAATGAAGGCTTACAAACTCCCAAAACCACAGGCATTGGGGCAGTTTAATTCACTAAGTACCTATGATGAGATTCAGTTTTCATAAGTCTACAAATCCCTGGGAATTGTCTCCTAATTCTTAGCTTTACAGATCACAGGGCAGATGCAGCAGTTTGGCGGTGACTGTTACACAGCACATACAAGTGTGTTCCTACATAAATAAACAATCTAGCTCTATATGTGAAAAAAAAAGGCCTCTCTCTAGAGGTACAGACCAGACCTACCAAAGCAGTATGATGCTCCACTGGCTTCCGGTATAGCAAACCCTATCTCCCAACAAGGCGGGGATTGCACCACGTAGCAGTGAGGCACCCTGGTTCATTCCATATCTACCATGATACATAGTTTAAAATTCCGTCCAGAATGACTCATTGCATATGACAAAGGATACAGTGGCACTACACGCGGGCAGAAATAGTACAATTATGATACAGAAATAACACACTGAAGACAGACGATGGCCCAGGGGAAGAGGTTTGGTTTATAAGTTTTTGTTCACTTGTTTGTTGTTCTTCAAGACTATTTGTAGCACTGACACAAAGAAAAAATCTCATTCGGCTCCACTTTTCAGCTCAGCAGTTCTTTCCCTGGCACATTTAAAGGCTTTATTGAATGCAGATAATGAGCTCAATAACTAAAGGCATGGGCAGAAATTCCCACCTATGAAATACCTTCCTTCAGCGTGTTTTCAGAATCTGTCTATACTCATCCAACAAAGAACTGCAGACCCGAACCTGGAGGTCCTCAGCCTGTCAGCTCCACGTGGAGCTCCAGCAGAGCACTGCAGCAAGGCCGGCGCACGGCTGGCTGTGACTCGTGGGCTCAGGCACACACCTCAGCTTCCTGTCTGTGCACGTCTGCACTGAAGTCCCTCCCCTGCCCATTCGCACACGCAAGAGCACATCTGCCAGCTCCTCCTGACTGCCCCATCCTTTTCCGTAGACGCATGCAGGCCAAGCACCTGTCAAGGGAAAGGGTAGGAAGCCTTTTGCCAGACAAACAGCACAGAGAAAGAGGCTGCACCACGGACCTTGCAACAGACCCTGCGTCGCAAAGTCCTGCTGGTTTTAAGGTGTCTCAGACTCCAGCGACAGGGGTTATGACAAACCAGCTTGACAGCCCAAGCAACACAGACATCTCCCCTGAGACTCAAGGTTCGTCACATGCATCGTTTCCTCATCACTCCTGTTCACTCAGCGCCAATTTCTGATATGATTACTTTTTTTTTTTTACAGGTTTCTACATACAGTTTCATTTGTAAAGCATCGTATGAGAGTTCTCGCCTTTTATTTAAAAGGTACTAATCACGTTTCTTTCAACAAGTTGAAATTTATGGTAATAAATGAAGCGAATAATTACTACGCTGTTGCCTTTAGAAATACCTAAGTGTGAGTTGGGCAGCCAGAGAAAGTAGCTCTTGTTTTAAGGTGCGATTCATTCATTCAGGAAGGCAGCAGGAGGGCACCATTTGCAACCGTAATCTTCAGAGAAATTCTGGTCAAAGAACCATTAGCATAACAATACTTTTCATGTTCACTGACTACAGGAAAGGACAACAGGGAGACTGTCCTACAGCACTACAGCGACACAGCAGTAAAGGCAGGAAATAATTGTAGAGGCCAAGCGCGAGTCTCGTTTTTCTTTTATCAGATCCTTCACGAGGGAACACTACATCAGAGTACTGACTTGAAGAAGTAATTACACAAAATATTCTGTTAATGCTTACTTGCAACACCACGGTAGTCCTTAGATGTTGTGGTGTAGCATCGTAGAGGGGAAGACGTTGTAAGGCTGGTCTGCTTTAACAAGGCAAAAGAAACAACAACAGAACGACTGAAACGTGACGAACTGCATCAAGATGTTCCCCTTTGTCTTACTTATCTGTGTGTGCAGAGACTTCTCCGATTGTCCTCGGTTCCACAGCAATCTTTGGGACAAAAGGAGTGTTGGAAGGAAGTAAACGACCCTCAAGGACTAACAATCGACCATCAGGACGCTACACGACACAGAAGATTGCCAAATAAGGCTATGCCTGTTAGGCAGGCATTGGGGAGGGTAGGTTAATGAATATGAAATACATGCGAAGATATAACCTGTTTACCAACGATGAACTGGTGGAGCGTTCTTGGAGAGTTATCTCAATGCTAGCCCAGAGCTGCCAATACAGAACACCTCACTTAACGGTAACAAAACTTTGCTGTTAGGTTTCTACTCATCGATGTCATTAAATCAGTACAATATGAAACCAGTCATTATTTACAGTATGGCATCTCGACGATAATTAGCTAAAACATACCACTGTTTTGAAAAGCGCATTTCACATTTAATCCCGTAACGGCTGCAGGACCAGCGCAGGGAGGAGATATTACAAAAAGAGTGCTCACCCATCTCCAAAGATCTCGGTCCGCAGAAAAACTCCACGAAGGAGGAGCCTCCAGCCTAAGATCCTTCCTCAGCGGTATTCAGCCCTTAAATGAGGTCTGGCTCCACCCCTTGCAATCGCACAGATGAATTGCCTCAACCTGTGCTCCCAGGGCTAACCGGGTCTCCTCTTCCAGGTGCTCAATCAGTGGTTCAGGCCATAACTCAGCAGTCCCCATATAAATCCATAACTACTTAATAGAAATAAAACAGACAATGCTTTCACTTGCAGGGGAAAGACATCTAGCCCCCCAGAAATAAATAAATAAATATGTAGATACAAAAGACATACATCTGTAATATTATCTCACCCGCCTACTGGTCTGAAAAGCAAGAAATTTTGACAAAAATCATTGTACTTCCCACACTGCAGGCACAGATCTACAGAGCAGTGTCCTGCATGACCACACAGATTTCACTTTGCTGCTCTGGCTTAGATCGTCCAACAGGGCTGACCAACATCTGCCTTTCGTGCATCACTTGCTTTCCTTTGACATATCATGTCCCTGGGTAGCTTTCTGTGTGGTCTTTTTCTTGCTCTATGCTGAAATAGAGAATTTTGGCCAACTGGATTTATTTCCTGAAGTTCTTTAATCACTGTCATCAAAACTAAATGCCCACCTGAAGCTTTTCTTCAGCAACTTACAACTTTTCCATGTTGAATGGCTCAAGAAGAACACTGCAGCAGGTGAAATGAGCCGTGCCTTTCCAGGGAAACCTGTGAGAACAGAACTGTATCAAGGAGACCACAGGGCAAGGACAGAGGTGGCTCCTCTTCCCACTGAAGGGAACTGGTGCCATTTCCTCAAGTCCTGTCCTGATCTGGGCCTCCATGCCTAAGATCTTGAGCATGTGCACAAGACAGGGACAAACAAGAGACACACATTTTGAGTTCCTCCATAAATTAGGCCAATAATTTTCATCCTACACTGTCAGACTCCATCCCAGTATCCATACACATAATCAGAGTACACAGTGTGCCCACGTCTTGTTGGGCATGATAACATAATTTATCTATCAGATGAAAGCAAAGAAACACCAATCTCCACAAGTTAGTGTACATTATAAAACTCCTACTCCACTCAACTGCGGGACTTTCACTCCTTCAGAACATCTCTGTAGCAGAAGAGGTGATCTAATTTAATGTTTGAGTCACTGATTAGTCAGGAAAGAAAGCAGGAAGCCATGTGCTGTTTGAAATTCGTGGTAACTTTTAGCACATTTTCCCTAATGTGGGGCAAACAGCTCACTTAAATTTTGTGTTGGAGGGCTTTCTTTTTAGAACCATTCCATGCTGAAGAGTTCAATAATAATTTTAAAATTCAATTAAGATAATTCATTATCGATAATAAGACTTATGTGGGGGGAAGGCAATCATATTACTATTTTCCATTCTTCTCTATTGAACTCAGATGTACACCAACTTCCTGGGGAGGTGTAAAGGGACATTTGACATCGGGTAGAGACATGAAAGATCTTCACGTATGCCTCGGATCCATTCCTTGTCATCTCCCTGAACAGCACCCAACTGCAGTCACGCCACAAGCTTCCAGAAGCAATCCCCTGTGCACAGAGCCCCGTACTCCAGCAAGAGTCAGGCTCCTTCCATCTCCACCTCTCAGCTCAGGCATTGCCCTGCACCCCTCCAGCACATCTCTGATTCACAGTGAGGTAATAAGGGAAAGAAGAATCAAACTGTCCGGAATAAGAGGATCAAGATAATGGAGCAGAAACAAGATAGGAAATGTGAGGCATTTTAATGTTGTTGTAACCATCTCTTCACAGCATTTTGACCACCTCATTGTCTCCCCTAAAATTTAGACCTAAATTTACAGAGCTCCATATAACCTCCTGCATGTTTCAGGATGTTCGTGTTTCCTTCCCTCTAGGGAGCACTGTTTTCTTTCTGAGGAGAAAAACAATCTCTCTCACACCACTGTGACAGAAAGCCGGGAACTCAGCTCTGTCTTAGCCAAATCCCCAGCTGAGATTAGAACCAACTTTGAACCTCAAAGCCAGGGTAAATCTGAATTTGTATCCTCAGCTTATGCTGGAGCTCAGTGCAGGCAGTCAGAAATCAATGCACTAAAGCTAAAAGCTTCAGCATACTGCCTTTTTTATTATTTCTTCTTCTTCCTTTTCCTTCCTCTGAGCAGTGCTTTTCAATAAGTACCACACTGCAGTCACTGAGGGCTGCACATGTCCTGGTGAATAACCCCAAGGACCCTCATTAACCCAAGGAATTCATTTCAAATCTTGTCCATTATGCAAATGAGAGATATAATTTGTTCTCCTTTTCCATGTAGCATTATTGATTTATGCAACTCCAGGTTAGCCTCAACAACATATTTTTTAATTAGCAAAAATTGAATTTGTGGAGTTTAAAAGAAGGAAAACTGAATTGCAGTTTTTCGATAAATAAAAAAGTAGATACAACTGCACCTAAAGCTTCAGTACAGAACTTATACTGACCACATAACTTCTATCTCGTGTGAACTAGTGAAGTTAATTGGACGGAATGAATGGCAAAGTATTTGTGTCCCAGGACTGATTACATAAGCAAAATATACTTATTGTGATATCCTAAAAATGGATTGCTCACTACGGATGGATTTAACAGTGGAGTTTTTAAATACCTCAAGCAGTAGTCTTTCTGAAATTCACAGTAACAGGTTCATCCAAGCTGATTAGTTTTCAGCAGCCCATTCATACAGCCCAGCCTCAGGTGCACCACAGATGCTGCAGGGGAGAGACTGCATAGAGACAGACAGTACTGCCCAGGGCCCGACTGACCTCAGTGCATGCTGCTGTGCTCCTCAGCACTCCTCCCACTTCCTTCAGACAGCATGAACAATAAGCTGAGGAAAATGTTAAAAAAAAAAAAAAAACATTTACAAAATCAGTTCTCCTTGCCATTCATGAAAAAGCTTGCAGCAAGACAAGAGAAAAAAATACATCAGTTGAGATGCCATTAAGAACAGTGATGGTAAACTGGCAGCACAGATGCTGCAATTTGAACATGGTGCTTTGTCAGTGACACACGGACAGTGCTGGAACCACTGCTGCTCAAACAGCAGGACACTGAGGTAGAGAAGGGGAGGAAGCCTGAAGACATGAAGAAGTGGAGGAAGGAAGAATCCCTGAGCAAAAAATAGTTGGGGATGACATCAAAGCTGAACATTAGCAGGAAATGAAACAGGTAGTGGGAACATGGCTCCTGCGCTCAGAGCATCTGGTTCCTTGTCACAGGCAGGAGAGGCGGCCTTCAACCCAAGGCACTGATTGCATCCTCCGGTCAGGTTTTGTCCACAAACCTTTAATGCTACTTCAGTCTTTAGGACAATCACTCAAGTCTCTGCAGATCATGAATTCAGTTCCAGAATGGGAAGCCTGTATGCACAGTAAACTCCAGTGAAGCTACCAACACCATTACTGCAATGCATACAATGCATTAATCCACCGAAATTCATAAATGCAGGATGTGTACAACTTCAGTTTGCCAAAAATTCTTTCAAGTTATAGAAATGGCAGTTCTGGGCATGGAAGTTCAACCTTTACATTTCCTCCTCCATATTCTGGTTATCTTAAAAAAAAAAAATCTTTATTATTACAGATGGGACTTCAAACTCATTCATAACCTCTGTGTCTCAAGACATGTTTCAGTAAAAGTGGGTGGTTTCCTTTTCAAGTATGTGGACTGATGCATGTACCACGCTCTGCAACTGATTTGGGAATTACTATATACTCAAAGGAAGAAACAGTTGCCATCAACAAGCTTGTATGTCAGACCAGAAAAGAAAAGTCTGCAAAAGATTGGTTCCTACTTTACTTCACAACATTAAGTCAGATTTCCAAGTCTCCTTAGTAACAAACGTGTTCAAAGGTGTCATATTTTCCAGTGAGACAAGTAACAGCACTCTAGATTTTCATTCCCATAATAAAGTTGTGAAGAGACCCTCAAAACTTAATTGCTCTCTGTATATTTAAATGTTTCATTTTCGAACCCTCAACAGCAAGAATGGAAACCATTAATTGGCTAAGATCAAGTGATTACATTTCGCATTATTAAACTCTTATGAAAGTGATATGGTTGTTTCTCAGTGATTTATTTTAAACAATATTTTTAACTTAATCACTGTAGAAAGTGTTCAGCACTTATCTATATAGAGAATTGTCATGTGGGTATATCAAATCTTATGAGGAAAAAGATTTTTAATTAACCCAAAGTTAAGTTAAACAGATGAAAAAGAAAAAGGAATCTAAAACCACATAAATCATTTAAGGCCTCATCGCATTTCCTATTATGAGCTCAGCTATTCTCCACACAGTACTGTCTGCTCTGGAGTCATTCTATGTTTTTTGACAACAGCATTCCAACTCGTTAGCAAATAAATATGGTTGGAGACATCCAGGTCACTTAATTCAAATTCAGCTGTTGATATAGCATTGTTCTAACAGAACGTTATATAAACACCACTGTCTGTATACTTGTGGAATTTTTTTTTTCATGTCCTGACAGATTCTTGCCACTGAATACCTGCCTTCCTGTTCCTTTTCTTATTAAAAAAAAATATATCTCAAACATCTAATAAATATCAAAAATTATCTAAAAACGGATCAAAATCAGATTAATCTGCCTTTTTTAATACTACTTTTTTCACCACATGCAGAAGAGAGTTTTTTAATGGATAATTTAGGAATCTTGATGCAGCTAGGAGAGAATCACATACTAGTGTCTTAAACAAGAACACACAGGTACCTAATATAAAGCCATGTGAAATAAGAGACGTCTGTACTGAAACAAAGAGATAGTGCATAGTATCTATGTATAATCCCCTGAGATTGGGTTATGGCCATGTTGTAGTCTCCTTCACCCCATTTGTTTTTCTGCTTAACTCCTTGGATGACAGGAAAGGTCACTGCAGAGAATACTCACGGGAATGCAGCATTTTAGTGGTAATAATAAGTGTGGTTTAAGTAAAATTTTCACAATAAAGGAAGTAACAGAAAAGCCCTGAAGGGTTTGGAAATATCCATCCTTTGTTAAATTCAGATTCTGACCTGCCAGGTCCCTAAGCAAAATCTTTCAAGTTTAACCAGCTTTGAGGCAGTGGGAACAAGCCAAAGATCCTTCCACACTTAGATATACTGTGAATCTATTAACACTTTGGGTGTTATAATGTAATAAAATGGATGAAGATTAATATTTGTCTGTAGCTTTGGACAACTGTATTTTAAACCAAGCAACAACACATGTGCTCAGCTCACCTAACTAGGAGCACCCATTGGACAGGGTTGGCTCCAGGTGGGAGTGCTTCACCTGCCTACAGAAATTGCCCATTGCCAACAGGAGCTGTGCTGTGGAATCTTGAGCAGATCTGCCAAGTCTGCCTGCTTTCCTCCTGCACGTTGTTTCAAGTTTCAACACATCTTCAATTTTCCACCACAAGAATACAAAAATATCATTAATTCCCTTTCCAGGCAGGTTTCCATTTGTATAGTTGCTTTATAACTGACTGGAACTCCGATACGTTTACCAAAACATTCTCCATATAATGTCAGTGGGAGTTTGCTCAACCCACCAGTTTAACAATTCTTTTTACAGAGGGTTCACGTGTTAAGAGATTACTGTAGGATCAGTTAGCTAATGAGCATGTCAGCCCAGAAGGATGACTTCCAAGACACTGCTACCCAGCCATCTGGAAATTATTTGGAGAAGCAAAACAGCCTTACATGCATGCATCCCAGCCACACGGGGCACAGAGATTGATACAGACTTGGGCTGATCTCCAGCAGTGATCTCAGAAAGCACCAGCCAGAGAGGAGGAAAAGGGCCAAATGCATGAAGCAGTTCCCTTTGGTAGCATGCCCAGAAATATTTTACTGACGTTTCATGCACTAAGGTCTTGGCAGGTTTACAAATGGCAGACACTAAAGAACATACCATTGTGATACAACATGATAACAAACAGCTGAACTAGTAGGCTCCCAAAGACTATCAGATTACTTTGGCTATCAATTATCTCTCCACTGACCACAAGCTCTAAGAACACAAACCTCCATATCTCAAAATGTCTATTGTCATGTTAGTTGAATGATTATTATAATAAACACTGAAACCAAACCTCTTCTATAATTAATGACAGTTGTGAAGACAGTCTTAGGTGAAGACTGCTTAGCTCTTTAGCACTTCTATTATCAATGTTATCAGCAATATTTCTTGCCTACGTTGGAAGTATGATGTCCTCTTACATGTAAATCCCCTATTAAAAGATTTTTACTAGGGACAGCTATTCAATCACAACAAGAAACTGTGTGTGTTTAAAGAAGGCATCTGAAAGTTCAAAACTAGTTATAAGGTATGTCAAACACAGTCAGTGTATTAACCAATCACTTGCCTGACTCTCTTGAGGGCTGTGAAATATTCAGTTTTGCTGCAGAAAAGAGATGAGCAGTGCAATCTTTTTTATCTGCCTGTGCTTTCTGTCTGGGATTTAATCCTGCATATAGATACGCAATACTATTCCCATCCAAGCTATCTGTTTTGCATCACAAAATGAACCATTCCCTATTTGAAGGTGCTGTCAGTTATCTATATTTTGTTAAGCACAAAGCAATACTTGCTATTTCAAATTCCAAACTGCTGACAGTCTCCTCCTAGGGATGTGAATAAAGTGACTTGAATTATTTAGAATAGTGAGTAGACTGGATTATCTCATTGTTCCATTTCTACAATTAAAATCAAGTTAAGAAATGAGCTTTCAATGAAGTAGATGCTCTTGTTTGACCCTGAGACTCAAGTAGACTCAACCTTTACTTCATTAAGAAATAAAATATGATACTCCACAATAAGAGGGGTGAAGAATAGGGTAATCTGAAAAGCATTTTAGAAGCCAGTGATGACACACTGCAAGCAGATGGTTTAAGCAGAATACAAAACTTAGTTGAAGCGGAGTTTTATTGGTGCAGGCCTGCCAGAGAATACATCTCTTAGACAAGCCTGACTGAATGCTCACAACTGCTGTTTACTTAGTCCAGAATTAATATAAGTGTTTTCAGAAAGCAATTCAGAAGGTTGAGAGATAAACTGTTTTGTTTTTTTTTTAAATCAAGTGTTTACTCTTTTCATTCAGAAGTTAAAAGGCATAAAATATCTCCGTATTCTTCTTCAGCATCATACTTTATCTCATGTCGCGTTTCTCATTTCCCATAATCAGCATGGCTGATTCACAGCACTATAGCTACTCAATATGTGCTCCCAGTACAAGTCATCGTTATTTTTTCCCCTCAAACTCTGTATCTTATTCTTCAAAAGCACAATTTGTTCTTCTCTTCCCCCCCCAGAGAATGAAAATTGACCTGGAGCTATCTTCCCCAATAAAAAAAAAAAACATACGACAGAATTAATAATTCACTGTAAAGAGATTAAGAAAGCTGGAGTAAGCCCTGTCTATATCTGCTCAGAGATGCATAATAGCAAAGCCTTAGGAGTGCTAGAAAGGGAGGCTTTAAAGCACAGTCTTATTCACTGAGATTGTTTAAAATGAACCACACTGTAAACAAGAAAGCTGTCTATAACAAAACTTAACGAAATATTAACTTACTGTACACATTTACCACTGGAACATCCTTTTTTTCTGCTATATTATTGTCAATTATGAGGAGAGTGTGTAATATAACTATCTGAATATCTAGAATGTAGATTTAAAAAAAACCAACAAAACATTGGTCCTAGAATCACAATTGATAGACAAATATTCACCAATATTTTTTTTTCATGTGTTGAAATCATTTTGACATATTCAGAAGATCACATAAAATTACCCCATGTTGGCTGAACTCACATCTACTGGATAGCTTGACTAACTTCTTTGACAATCTTTAGACAACTACATGTTAAGTCAAAACTACTTTTCTCTTATCATTTACTGTTGTTCAAGGGCAATTTTGCTTGGTGTTCCAACTAAGATCACTAGAAACACCAAGCTATACAAAAGTTGTCAGACCTTAGCTTACAAAACCTGTCAGATTCGGATCTTAAAACATATTTTAAAAAAATCATCTCTAAAAGCATGAACAGCTTTATTCTGTAACCAATAATTGTATTCAGTAAGAAAGGTGATTTGAGAAGCGAATGAACTTCCTTAGAGGATAACACAAGAGTGGCCTTGGAATAAACTCCCAGAACAAATATGGGCCACTGAAGACAAGCTGGTTCTCTTCTTGAAGCCACCTTTTCTAGCATGCCTATAAATAATGTATACATTTGCTAGCATATACAGTGTCCTACCACAGGAAAGCATCACAGTATTTATACAAATTGTTCATCAGGGAGAACACAATAGAGAGAATGAACTACAGGCTTCAGATTAGTCACACTGCTAAGTGCTCTGCTGGGGAATGCTCTGGACCACTGGGGGAAGAACGAACAGTTCAGGTACAGCACTTACGTAATAAAACAGTTTTATGATTTTTATTGCATATCTTTCCTGAATGTAGGATAAAATGCCTTGTAGACAAAATAAATAAATAAATAGGATAGACAGGGTAAGTAAATATAGTACAGTAATAGCCAAGTGAAGTAATTCTCGACCATCAGGGAGCTGAGTGGCAATGAATACCAAATTTCCCTAACGTACCCCAATTACAGCAATAAAAATAAACTCTGCCAGTCCAGAAGACTGCAGAGTGTCCTATGTGATTACTTCTATTACACAAGGGTGACAGCCTGGATACCAACCCCATGTCAACTTCGCAGCTCCACAGTTCCATCCAATTTTGCAAATAATCTGTAGTGTGGATTGGAGCATTCACTCTCTAGCAGTGGTTTGTCACTTAGGTGGAGACCATGTCTGAACAACTCTAACAAAGAGATCAGTGCCCACAGTTACTCCATGCCTTAATTCCTGCAAAAGGACAGACTTAGTACCAGAAGCACCATTAGATTTTCAATGAGTTCTTTGTAGAAGCTTTCTCGAGTGACTGGGACTTCCACAGTATGTGCGCAAATGTGAAGGCTGCATTATGCAAATATAATTTCAGTGTCTGGAGTGTCCGATCTGAATAACCATCCTATTTTTAAAAAATTCAGAATTTGGTGCTCTGTGCTTTGCCACATATTAAGTAAATCTCTCTGCTAAATACCCTTTATAAAAACTTAAGCTCATGCTCTTGAAAAATATAAGACTGAA
>PPHD01015971.1:0-15812 GCA_002909625.1 Bambusicola thoracicus
TTATCACTCCCTGATCTGCCATGGGTGTCGCTTCTTGCAAGCTTTGTTGAAATGCCAAGTGGTGGCTGCCTTGCTTTTTCCAGAAGCCAGACCTCGGCAGGATGCCCAGTCAAAGTGTTTGTCTCGAGTTCTGATCACAGCCATTCTCAGACTTCCTGTATCACCTCATTGAGAGAATGCTTATCACCATTACAAGAAGCATGCTAACATAGGACTCTCTAACCATAGGCATTTCTAAAACCATCTGGATTTATGAAAGGTGCTGATGATGGAGTGTCCCAGTTGCCTGTTGTTCTGTAGCATCCTTCTCATTTTTGGTTATGCATCTTGCTCTACTTGCTGTTTGTAGGCACGAGTTCTTATAACGCATTCTTTTTTTGATAGACCTTGCAGTTTCTTGGGACATCTGATATTTAATAAACAGTAGATTGTAACTTGGAAAGGAAGTATCTAATACCACCTTCTACTTATACTACTACTACTTGTCATGTGGCTTTATCACAGCATGATCTGGTTCATCTTGTTACAAAGGGTCTTACTTTGAGCCATGCAAAGCCTTATGAACAGCATCCTTGTAGGATGTTACCTTTCAATCCATTTACAAAATATGTATTCCCTTTCTTGAAAATAACTAGCTGCTCTAGTACCACCGTTTCCTGTGCAGTATTTTGTAAGCTGTGAATGTGTGCAGTGCTCACAGTTGTAGCTCACCAAAATAGTGGGAAACTTGCCAGCCATCCTGTTGAAGTGAGACCAGCCTGTGAAGGCAGATATCCAACAACCAATCTAATGCTGGGGAAATAACTGAATAGGCTGTCTCTGTTAGATACTGACGTAGGACAGCTCCAGTAAGTATATTCTGTTTCTAGACCTCCGTCCAGCCTGATAATTGGCAACCTCCACTCTTTTGTCAGGCACAGCACATGCTTGTCTTTGTTGCTGGCGCTGTTTTGTAAACAGTCTGTGTGCTCATTTCCTTCCCCCTCACCAAACTGAAGATGATTTCACTGTAATTGTTTACATGTTTATATGGACAGATAAACCTACTCCTTGGCTATAAAAATGGCTTTAAAAGCTCAGGCTGGTGAACGCAGACTAACAATGAACAGATGGATGTGTTCTATCAAGGAGGCTTTGCAGCGGCTGAAGTAGAGGAGCCTGGGATAGAGCAATTTCCACACACTTTGCCATACTTCATATTGTATCAGAAGAACCACATTAAGGCCTGTTAAAGATAATAAAAGTATTTGCATTAGTGTTTAGCTATGAAATGAATCTAGTATATGCTACGTGGTAGGTGTTGCTCTCCTTTATTTTTTGAGCACCTTGAAAGCTTTTGAGTGTACGGAATTGATCTTAAGTGTAATGTTTTAATGTTTCTCATTAACAGCCTGATTCAGACTCCACCAAACACTCTACTCCATCCAACAGCTCAAACCCCAGTGGTCCCCCAAGCCCCAACTCTCCTCATAGGAATCAGCTGACGTTAGATGGACTGGACCAGTCAACCTGCGACGCATAACGCTACCGCTCACACCGTTCTGACTTCGGTCACCCGCTGCTCCACAGAGCACTCAAGAGCAGGGCAAAGCTGTCTCAGATGCTAGTGCCAAGACTGACACCGAATCTCTAGTGTTGTACAAGAGTAATTATATATCCAGATTGTAGATACAAACTATTGAAATGAAGAAGATTCTTTACTAAATAGTAATTGAGCTTTTTATGCAGAATTGTTCACTGCTCGGTTACGGTTGATTCCTTTCTGCACAGCTGTGACACAGTTTTATTGCATAGGAGCATTTGAGGCCACCGGTAAATATTGTTATTCTTACGCTGAGAAAGAAATAGAGAGAGATACTGATAATGTTGCTACAATATCAGGAATATTATTTTTCTATAGAATGATGTAATATCTCATTAGCAGGAAATCCTTTTAGACACCATTTGGACCTCTGGGTAGGAAATGCAAGCAGTCTAGTTACATCCTCAGAAAAAATACACTTCTCCCTTTTTCCCGTAATGGTTTGTTTCCTAAATCTTAAGGAGAATGCTAGGAAGCTGACGGTTGTTCCCAACATCAGTAGTATCACCAGGATGGCAAATAAAAGCTGGTTATAGTCTTGTGGCCTTTTAATTCATTTAGCCATTACATACTCAGCTGCGTAACAGTCTTTCTATCTTTCTACCAACTTTTTAGTCTTGTACATAGGACTACTACCGGTTATCTTTTACCCACACCCCGCCTGTTAGTCCTCATCAATCCCAGTCATTAGTCAGGGCTTTTAAAATGTTGATAATTACTGCTGTGAAGAGAATTTTACTCATAGTTCCTGCCTGTCTCCTTCTGAGAAGTCGTTTCTCCCGGGCTTTTTGGTGTAAGCACACACTACGTTGTTAGCTGGCAGGCCTGCTGGTGGACGCGTTGCCCTTGAGGGCTGCTGGAGCTAAGGGACTCTCGCACTACAACGTCAATCTGGTTTATTGGTTACCAAAGTGGAATGTGAAGGATGTGTAACTGGGGGTGCTGCTTTTCTCATTAAATGTATCCTCATCTGCATGAAGACCCCATGATTATTAATCAAGTATTGATCATGTAGAAAAATGCACAACACACTCCTGTATATTTTGCTATGGCCCACGTGCAGCGGTGATGTTTTGCGTGTATATTTAATCTCATGCTTCCATGTATTATACGTTTAGTAATCAAAAGATCTGTGACCATGTTTCATTAAAAGCTTGTAATTAATTCAGTGGCTGGCATATCCAGTTTGTCATTGTCACACTAGTGTGCCTTCTGTGCCAATTTTATGACAGTTGGATGTCACTTATTTAAAACTTGGTTTCAATGGGCTAATGATATACCAATGGCTAATGTTCTTTTCTGAAACACTGTATAGGACGTGCACTTATCTTTAGTTAAAACTGAGTGTTCTAGTCAACATTTAATCCTGTTACGTTAAGTGTTGGACAGTACTTGCTCTTTCTCTCAGATGATCGATAAAGGGGCTCAGTTAGAGCTGGACACTACTGCTTTGGGGGTTTTCTGGTTTTTACTTTTTTAATGTAAGTCGAAGTCTTTGTAATTATTGAATTGTGAGAACATTTTTGAACAATTTACCTGTCAATAAAGCAGAAGAGGGAGGTTTTAAAGTTCACAGTCGTCTGTCTTGACATCTGGAAACAGTCCACCACTGACACGTGCTGTCGTCTTGTGGTGACTTCACTTTGCCCGTGAAAGCTTTACATGAACTGAAAAATACTCTGAAGGCCCATACCTGAACGCTACAAGAACGGTGCGTGTTTCTTATGTAAATGTATGCACTGGAGCAGCTCAGGGCCTTTTGGTGAATTACGGTGCTGAAATGTGCCCTCAAATTGTGCTCAAGTCGCTATTGCAGCAACGCGGTGGCACAGTTAATTCATTTCAAACGATTCGGATCCTTACGGCCAAAGCATTTGCACTGCCACTGCTGCCCAGAGAGCTGTGGGTGCCCCATCCCTGGAGGTGCTCAGGGACAGGATGGATGGGGCCCTGGGCAGCCTGAACTGGTAGGCAGTGTCCCTACATTGAGGGAACTGGACGGTCTTTGAGATCCCTTCCAACCCAAACCATTCTATGCTTATGAGGAGGCTGCAGGATCTATTTGGACATCTGAAGTGAGGTAAAATAATAAATACTTCACGTGTTTTCAAAGCAATAAGTGCTAAAGAAACGCTGCAAACATCTCAAGGAGAGGTGTGTGAATGGTGCCCCACACACAGCACTGAGGGTGACGGGAGGATGGAGGTCTGTGTGCCGGAAGCCTTCCCACAAGCATTCATGCTAATCAGCCTTTGACTTTTACAAAACGTTTCTCCCGCTCTTGAGTTGATTTTTCTCCTCACGCTGAGGACTTCGGATGACAACAAAGTCTTTAATTATGGGCGTATTAAATCAGAGCACTTGGCAGCGCCAGGGCTCGCTTATAATTCAAGCAGGGGAACGTTTCTAGAAAAGCAAATGAACGGCTCGGTAGGAATGCATTATTTATTTCTTCTTTCCCTTCCAATGTGGCTGAGCAGAATTCCTCTCTGTGTCCCCACCACCGCCCTTCTCAGATCTCTGCTTACCTTAAGAGTTTTCCTGAGCCCTCAGGAGAACTTGGAGAAATGTGGAAATTCAGGGCCGGAAGCAGAATGTTCTGACGGCGCGCGTTCTTCTCCCTGGAGGCCGCCGCTCTCATATCACAAGTAAGGAATTCGGTTATGCAAAGAATGAGGATAATTTGGTCTCTGACACTCACGGAGGCATTACCTCAGTCCCTGATGGAGGCACTGATGGACGTGTTACTCGGCAGGAAATTTTGGTCACTTCTAGCACAGCACCTTGACACAAGGCTGCGTGTTTTGGAATGCCTTCTGGTGCCCATTGCTGCCCAGGGCTGAACCAGGCTGCCAACACCTCTGCCTGCAGCACAGCTGTGCTGAGAGCAAGCAGCTTCTTCAGTGAGTGCAGCCTGCTGCGGTGTGTGTTAGTAAATGCTTGCTTGGTAGAACCATTTGAGCTGGAAGGGACTCTTAGAGGCCATCCAGTCCAACCCCCTGCACTGAACAGGGACACCCACAGCTCCTTCAGCTGCTCAGAGCCCCATCCAGTCTGACCTCGGCTGTCTGCACGGATGGAGCAAACCGCCTCTGGGCAACCTGTGCCAGTGCCTCACCTCCCTCACTGTAAGAAACAACAGATGTTTTTCTCCTATCACAGTTAAGTCGCAGCGACTTCAGTGTGGAACTGCCGAACAGCGCAATGATTGCTTGTCACGAGGTCAGCTTGGGCATCCTTTGCTTAAGAACGTTAAGAGCTGGCACTGGTAGCGTACAGCACTGAGAAATGGGAGCCTTGAGGGGAAAAGAAGGATGTGGGAACTGAACTGCACCCTCAGGAGAGCCAAAGTGGCACACCGTGACCCCAGCCCATGTGCCACTGCTACGCTGAGCCTACTTCCAAGGAGGGAAGAAGAAAAGAGCTGTAGCCGTGGCTGCTGGGCTACTGGAGCACCTCGTGTTCCTGTTTGCACCCTCCTGCTCTGTGCAGGGCAGCTTCGGTAGCAACACGGCAACAGAAAGAATTCACCTGCTCAGGTGTGACCGTCCACAGCAAGCATCGCCAGCACGCTTTGTGGTCTTCTTCCCATCTGCTCACACACCTACAGGCGCAGTTCCCGGCTTGAACTCCACTCTCCAGCAGCCTCGTGCTCCTCGCCGCCTCCGCCGACAGGCGCGGGCGGGCCGGGCAGACGGCAGGCAGTGCAGGAGCGGCCCCTTCCCGAGGGACGGACAGCCGAGGGGCGATGCGAGCGCGGCCCTCGGCTGCGTCGGCGCTGCGGGGTCTGGCGGAGCTCAGCCTGCCCACGGCGGCGGGGTGAGCCGAGGACAGCGCAGCGCCGCGGGACGTGCTCCGCTAAGAGCAGCTGCAGTGCTGCAGCCAGCCGCAGGAGGAACACGAACTCAGGAATCGGCCGTTCCCCGGCCTTGCAGTAAATATTTTCCCCGCTCCCCAATAAGATGTAGCACTTTTTTTTTTCTTCTTTTTTTTTTTCTATTTTTTGTCACCTGACTGCACGAGGAATGCGGATTTATTGGTTGTTTTATCGTAGATAAAGCCCCCACATTCCTGCAGCACCGCCCGCTCCCAGCTTCTTACGCAGTGCTGCTCTGTATTCCCGGGAGGATGAGCGGCACGATGGGCACTGAGCTCTGAATGCTGATGAGAGGTGAGGGCCGCTGCCCCGCGGCAGCTTCTCCCGCTCCTTCCCTCCAGCAGCCCCCATCTCATCCCTCAGCCGCTACGTAAAGCTCAATGGGCCCGGGCTGGCTGTCGGCTCCGCGACGTTTTGGGCACTGCCGCACGCCCGAAGCTGGAGCTGCCCGGCTGCGGGTCGCCCCGCACCACTCCGAGGGTGGGCACAGCCTCGCAAGGCTCTGCGTGAGCGAGCAAACGGCTCCTGAAGGAATAGAACAGAGCGTGCTCAGCGAGCGCCCTGACAAAAACATTGATCTGGGCTTTAATTAAAGCCTCTGTTGTAAGTGACCTCGAGCTGCTAATGCGTTTTAAGAATGAAGCCCGGCAAGCAGCAGAGCCGCGCGCGGAGGGGTTGAGGGGCCGTGCTGAGGGCACAGCAGTGGGGACAGCCCTGAGCCCTGCGGCCCACGGCCCCTCGGAGCTGATTGCAGTGCGCCCTCAGCCGCAGCAGGGCTCTGGTAGGGCTCACGCTGCCTCCGGATCCTTTGAGAAGGATTATGTCTTCCAGAGACTCGAACAAAACACAATACACTTAAAATAGCTGCTTCCTTATGGAAATGCCAACGAGCCGTACTGAAAACCCAGCAGAGTGTAAATCTGCATGAATTTGCATCTATTTCCATACCTTCGGGCTCACCCATTAGACTCGATGTGTAAAGAGCTGGTGCCTGTGGGCACCTGAAGGCATCATCAGCAGGGCCACCCCGTGCCAACGCTGCCCCAACCCATGCCAGGACAGTGCCCGTCCCCTCCCTCCCTTGGCCATGGGCACAAGGCCAGGCCCAGACCTACACCCCGCTGCTGCCTTACGGAGAGCAGCACCACCAACACTCCCGTAATGGGAACAGAAATGGCACCAGGAGGCCGTGGCTGAGCCCTGCGGAAGAAGGTTTGTGGTTTCCTTCACCAACGCTTTTATTCAGGCTGGGGCTGTGCCGTCAGGTCTCGGTCTCGCTGGGGTCGTACAGGGGGTTGAGGTAGAACACCTGGTGGCCCTCAGAAGCCATCTCCTGCAGCGCCTCCTCCACACTGCCAGCGCCCGGCAGCTCCTGCAGCAGCGAGGAAAGAGAAGCAATGGGTGGGGAAGGGAAGAAAACCCCCACTGAGCACCCCCACGCCCCCAGCGGGGCCACTCACCACGTCGAACATGGGGTTGTCAAAGCCTTTCCCACTTTCTGGCTCGGGGCCGTTCAGGTCCTCTGCTCTATTCCAGAACCGGGGGAGATGCAGTGCCCGCAGTCTGGGGACAGAAATGACATCACCCCTTCAAACCCCAGCCGTGCCACTGCCCTCCCTGCAGCCCCCCCACCGAAATGCCACCGCATCGGTAGGTCTGTAGGAAGCACGGGGACAAAAGGGCCGGGCTGTCTTTGCAATGGGATGTTTACGCGCTGAGCAGAAAGCAGTGAGAGCAGCTCCGGGGCTGCGTCCTGCAGGGAGCGCTGGTCAGCCCGCAGATAGCCCTGCTGAGCTCTGCCTCACAGCCATCGCGCTCCCTTCCTTCCTGAGCCGAGATGAATTGCCACCTGCTCCCACTGCAATCTCAACAAGCACTAATTACTTTTTATCATTACCTTTATCAACTTATCATTTTGTCAACTTAATCACCGCCATTGCTTTATGAGTTTCTGCATTACTCTCACCCTAAGGCTCCCCATCCCAAGCAGCGTCCAAGGGGGGGCTGAGCAGTGGGTCGCCGCTCACAGCATCCCACCGAGCACCGCCTGCCGGGGGGGGCACATCCAGGAACTGCCTCCCCACAGCTTGGCAAGCAAACGTCCCACGGGCTGGAGCTGCCTGGGCCACACGGCAGGGGCAGGGCGGCTGGGGACACGGGCTCAGTGCATCTCTGGGAGCTGCACAACCTCCCTTCCCACTGCTGACAGAGCAGGTTTCAGACTCCTGTCTAGCATCCAAGGAAGTGTCAGTGGCCCATAAATCATCAGGAGGCAATTATGGGGCTGGGAGGTTTTGTTTTTTTTTAGAAATGAAATGGAGGCACTGGTTTATTGCTGGGAAGTGTTACACCGGCACGTGCCAAGTGGCAGGGGAGGCATCCCTGCCCACAGCCAGCAGCAGCCCTGTGCCCCCAGCAGGTACCAGCACACCTCTCCTGTAGCGACACCGATGCCCTCAGTGCTACAAAGTGCTCAGGGTCAGCTCCTCCTGCCCACGCTCAGGGAGTTGGGATGAACGCACTGAGGAAGAGCTGCTTCCTGATCTGCCGTCCCCTTTCATGTCTACAGAACTGCTTTGCATGGCTTTGATGCATTGCAATTTAGAAGCTGGCAGCTGCAGCTCTCTGTTCCCATCAGGCTGCCAGCTGACGGCTGCTGCAAGGAATGGGAGATCTCCATGGGCAGCCATGGCAGGCTGTGCCCAGCAGCACAGCGCAGTGCCAAGTGATCTCCTGAGGACACCAACCCCCGTCCTTCCACACCAGGCCTCCCACCTGCCCTCAATGGACCTTTGGTGGGAGCTAGCAGAGCATCCACAGTCATGATCTGCCTCCATTCTACATTCTACCAATGTAGAATCATAGAATCATTAAGGTCAGAAAAGACCTCTAAGATCACCAAGTCCAACGATCAACCCATCACCACAAAGGCAACGAAACCATTCCCTCAGTGCCACATCTCCATGGTTCCTGAACACCTCCAGGGATGGATGGTGATTCCTCCCACCTCTCTGGGCAGCCTGTGCCAATGCATTGTCACTCTCTCTGAGAAGCCATTTTTCCTAATATCCAACATAAGTCATACGCTGCTGCAGGAGCCCTGCCCATACCTCAGCTTTCCCTTCCTGTGGAGGTAGAGGAGCCCTCCAAGCACCAGCAGAGCGAAGAGCAGCCCCAGGACCGTTCCCGATGTGATCTGCCTGGAGGCATGGACTGCCGCCTGCCCGCCGAGAGCACTGCCAGTGGCCACCTCCACACTGCCGCCTGGAATGCCCAAAGCTTCACCTACGGGAGGCAGGAAGGAATGAGGTGAGAGCTGGAGCGTATAAGGCTACGTGAGCTCCACCCCGTGATGCACAGGTGGGCAAATGTGGGTGGAGGTTGTCCAGAGATGTGGAGTCCCCATCCTTGAAGAGATTCAGAACTCACTTGGGCCTGGCACTGAGCAGCAAGAGAGCTGTGCTGTCACAGGGGCCCCTGCCAGCCCTGCTAGCCCTGCTCCTGTACCGCTGTTCCACTCATACCACTATGTTAAAACTGTGAAATTCTGGGCTAAGCAAAACTCACTAATGAAGCCATTAGAAAAGCAGAGCGTATGTGTGTTAGGAAGGCACGGAGCTGTGCCAGCCCAGACAGAAGGGACGTGGACCTCAGGCAGCGCACCAAAGCTCTTCGCAGCGTGTGCCATTCGCAGGCAATCAGGAGCTCCAGCTGTGCCACTATTACAGCCCACAGCTCCCAGCACCGCACTGCTGGCACAGCGGGGATAGGGCTGTGGGAGGGGTGAGGGGGTCTGGGTGCCCCCAGAGCTCCGACACCAAGGATGGCAGAGTTTGCAGAATCAGAGAATCATGAAGGTTGGAGAAGATCTCGAAGATCACCCAGTCCAACCCCAACCCACCCCACTGTGCCCACTGACCACGTCTCTCAGTGCCACATCTCCAATGTTCTTCAACACCTCCAGAGATGGTGACTCCCCCACCTCCCTGGGCAGCTGTGCCACTGCATTGCCACTCTTTCCACAAAGTTTCTCCTAATACCCAACCTGAACTTCCCTCGATACAACTGAAGGCCATTACCATGCTGTGCAATGTCACCCATGATGTCTGCAGCCAACTGCTCCGCGGCGGTGCCTGTCTGCGTCCCGGCCTCGCCATCAACCAGCACTATCTGGATGACAGGTGTGGAGCCCCGCGGGAGGAGTCCCAGGAAGGTCTGAGCCCTGTGCACCTTGGAGATGGCCATCTGAACGCCGGCGTACCTGGGCTTTCCAGAACACAACAGACACACGCAGCCCGTGAGAGCAGTAGGCAGAAATGAGTCCTCTCTACAGACAGCTATGATGGACGTTCTGTGAGGGCCACCCATAAATCTTCACAGCAGCCCCACCGCAGAACTGCCATCTCTGCTGCTGTGTTCCTCCTGCAGCCGGCTCGGAGCTGAGAACCCCCCATGCTTTCTAGGCTGCCATTTCCAGCAAGCCCCCCCTTGGGCTCAGCAGCGGGCAGCTCGTTTTTACCAAAATTGAGCAGAGGGGACATTGTGGGGAGCAAGGGAGGCTGCAGCAGCCTCCCAGTCAGCACATCCAAGAAGCCAAACCCAGTTAGTGAAGGCTCCGGATGGTGGGGAGCTGGGGAGCACCCTGCGTCCCTGGGACGTACCAGGCTGAGCCACGCTTGAACCACTCTGTCCCGGTATTGCTGCAGGTCAAATTCGGGCTTAAAATCCAGCGTGACAACAGCTCCTGGAGTCCAAAAGCAGACAGACAGACAGAGAGACAGTCAGAGCCCAGAAAGGGCAGAGCACTGTGGTGGTAGCATGACTCTGCTTGCCCCAGAAGGCACCTGGGAATCCCCACCATCTCCATACTGCTGGGTCACACGGGGCTCCAGGAGGGCCGGCACTGGGCAGCGGGGCCTGGAGAAACCTCACCTCTCTTGGCTCCATTCCTATCAGCGGGGTTGGGCTTTTGTTTCCCGTGATATTCCAGCAGGAAGTCCCCTCCCCCACATTTCCACAGGAAGCTCTGCACTGAGCTACATCTCCAGGCCGCAGCTGGGCAGCGCTGCCCTGGCTTTGGCTGTGAGGCACGCGGGGGGACTGGTGCTCCCTGCGTCACTGCGCCACATTCGGAGATTCAAACGTATGCTGAGGGAACGCCCTCACTGCGTGTTCCTCTTGAGAAAGAAACGGCACAAACCCAGTGGGCCCCACTCACCGCAGACCCCGCAGCAGTGGCCGAGGGGCCGCAGAGGGCTGTGGCACGCCAGCGCCGGGCACCCCTCTGCCCTGAGCAGTGATGAGCAGATGCGGTCTCCATCCTAAAGAAGAGCAAGATGGGGTCAGACCCTCCCTTCCCCCCTAATTTCTTCAGGTGGGAAGAAATCGCCCCCAAAGTGCCTCACCTGGGAGTTCCCGCAGGCGCAGCCGGAGCTGTGGGGACAGCAGGTGCCCGTCACCTGCAGGGTGGCATTGCCGTGGAACTGCCATGGGGCAGAGGGGCCCCGCAGGTACTCAGCCCACGCCTCAGCACTCCTCAGCTCCTGCAGGGAGAAGAGGAAAAGGCCGCCCTGCAACTCCAGCACTGCATCCAGGCCGGAGGACTCGGGCTATCAGCTTTTATGGAGTCCTCTCACACCTGGCCCCAAAATGATAGAATCACGGCAGATCCCGGGCAGTGCAGCAGAGGAAATAACAGATTACTGATGGGATGCCTTCCACACCTCCCGCTTCTGGAGGCAGCGCCTGTTTGCCACTGCAGAGGCTGATCTTCAGCTTTTCCATCTGAGAGGGACGGGGATTGTCATTTGCCCGGGCTGCAGCACAGCAGGCTGCCAGCGGTTCTATAATTATCCCTCTGATCAATTATACGCTGATGCAGAAGCAAAGCCAGGAGACGACTGTGAGCCCACGGGGCACACTCAGGCTGGGGCAGGAGGGCAGCCCCTTGGTGGCACAGAGAATGCCAGTAGGGAAATAACCCCAAATCCATCAGGGTGCAACGCCGCACCTCCGTGGTCCCGCAGCAAGGAGGTGCCAGAATGGTTTCCCACCAGCTCCCCGTTACCTGGCCCATGAGTGAGATGCTCTGAACAGGGATCGCTCGCCGCGATGAGTCCAGGTTTACACGGAAGGAGGTTTCAGGCTGGAAGATGACGTGGTCGTGCTGGCACGGGACACGTTCCTCGTCCAGGAGGAAGATTCGGCCGGCTGGTTCCTGGTCTACTCTGGAGGACACATCCTGCCATAGCTCCGGGTTGAACCACGAGTGCTGCTCAGCATCGGCAAAGCTCAGCACCGCACCTGAGGGGAGCGAATGGAGAGGTGGAGCAGGAGCTGGCACCAGCCTGCAGCCGCTGCTTGGGTAAAGCTGGTGCAAAACTCCAGCCCCAGATCCCAGGAGATCATTATTCCTCTTCTTTAATGCTTAATCTTATGGTTAGGTAGGAAAACGGCCACAAAGCCTATAATATAGTTAAACCGGGTTAAAGCAGGCATGATAATTCACATTGCAAATTTGCAGACCAGCAGGAACATGCTCGGCCCTGTACCCATTAGCAGATAACCCCAAAACCAGAGCACCATCCTACCATTGGCCACTTCCCTGGTGGTCACACTGTGCCCTGCTTCTGCTTAGCCTTCCCCAGCAGCTTCCCAGATCACACAGCGCATGAGATTATTTGCATTCATTCTAAAATTGTGCTTTCAGGAATCCATTTGGGAAAGCTGCCCAGGAATGCCTGTTGTCCCATGGGAGCATTGCAAGGCCAGGTCAAAGCCTTGTGCTCTTGCAGCCCAGAAAGCTGATGGTATCCTGGGCTGCATTGAGAGGGTGGTGGCAGCAGGGCAAGGGAAAGGATTGTCCCCTTCTGCTCTGCCCTCATGAAGCCCCATCTGGAGTCCAGTCCTGGAGCCCTCAGCACAAGACGGACATGGAGCTGCAGGAGCGGGTCCAGAGGAGGCCGTGAGCATAACCAGAGGGCCGGAGCACCTCTCCTGTGGAGGCAGGTTGAGAGGGTTGGACTTGTCCAGCCTGGAGGTTCCAAGGAGACTTCACCGCGTCTTTCCAGTACCTAAAGGGGCCTACAGGAAATTTGGGGTGGGACTTCTTATCAGGTACTGTAGTGATGAGATGAGGAGCAACAGCTTTAAACAGAAAAGGGGTACGTTTAGGTAAGGAAGGAATTCTTCACACTGAAGATGGCGAGGTCCTGTCACTGCTGCCCACAGAGCTGTGGGTGCCCCATCCCTGGAGGTGCCCCAGGCCGGGTGGGATGGGCAGCCCGAGCTGGTGGGGGCAGCCAGCCCATGGCAGGGGGTGAGGCTGGGTGGGCTTTAAGGCTCTTTCCAACCCACACCGTTCTATGGTTCTGCCACCTCTCCCCGGCTAACAGCTGTCAGGTAAACGAGCAGCACTGGCAAAAAGCAGCTGCTGCCTGGCTCATCTCAGTGTGAGGCCGACAGGAGGCTAAGGGATGTCCAGCGCCCAAACACGGTGTGCAGACACCTGTGGGGCTGAGGGGCAGCCCTGGAACGCCATGGTTCAGCACTTGGGCCCAGCTGTGTAATCCGTAACCGGTTTGCTTTAGCAATACCATGGCAAAGCAAATGAGGGCTTTGATGTGGCTGCATGCTTAATAGGCAGGGTGAAATACAAACAATATTTACCTCTCTGCCACAACTTCAAAGCCTCCCTTGCTATAATTACTTTTTCAAAAGACAGGTGATCTCGCAGAAGAAGAAAGATGTGATGCGAGGGGAAGCCATCAAAGGGAAGGCAGGGATGGGAGAGGGCTGAGTCACCCCGTGCCCAGGTGGGACAGCGGAGGCCTTTGTAGCAGCGCTGCCGCCAGATGTGTGAGGTGAAGGGCTGCTGTCAGCCCGGCACGCCGTACCTGAGCCGCATCCCGGATCCCAGCTGCCATCGAAAGCTGCGAACCCAGAGCCAGACGCCAGCAGAAATTCTCCGTTCAGAGGAAGGTACTGAAAGAAGAGAGGGATGCAGAGCGTTACCGCGCGGCCCCGCTGCCAGCCACCCAGCCTTGTCATCAAATAACGGTGCTAATTATTAGATTGCCAATTGCACTCACCATCTCCAAGGCACTTTACAGTCATTAGGAGTCACCCTCCCTGTGCCCCGTGTAATGGAAAGGTATTGTCTCCGTGTTCTACAGATGGGGATGCTGCAGGGTTGCACTTTATTTTTATAGCAACACAGAAAGCCTTGAAGCGTTCAGGGAAACAAGAGCGGGAAAAAGCAACTTAAGCTCTTTCCACAGTTCCCTCCTCCTCTTGCTTACACACACTCCTAACAACTCTGAAATGGCTTTGTTCATTTGGATGCCACACAAAACCTAATTCCTTTATGCCTGGAGGTGTCTCCGCTGTTGGGAAGTAATGTTTTCCAGTGGGTTCTGGCTGGGCAGTGGGCTGACTAAGGGCTGGGGGCTTACAATGGCTCTCTGTGAGCATCACTTGCCATTGCTCAGACATCACGGCCAGCTTGGTGGCACCATGCTCACCTGGGTGAGGTGTGAGGGAGGTCTGCAGGACAAACGCTGCCCACACTGCAGGCGCAGCACTGCCCCAGGGCCAGGTGGGGGAGGATTTGTAGCCACCAGCTGGCACAGCAGCTTCAGGCCGGGCCACAGCAAGTGACTGAGTCAGGGACTCACTCATAGCACGCAGCTTATTCAGCCCAGCTCATTTTCCACTTAGAGACTGCCAAAGAAAAAAGATCGGGTTTTCCCCCAATATCTTCATGCGTCAAGGAGTGAGTGACGCTCAAGGCTCTGCTCTCCTCTCACTCATTCCAGCGGTGTAGCATCACAGAATCATTAAGGCTAGAAAAGACTTCTAAGACCACCCGGTCCAACCCCAACCCACCTCCACCGTGCCCACTGACCGCGTCCCTCGGTGCTGCATCACTGCAGTACTTGAGCACCTCCAGGGATGGTGACTCCACCACCTCCCTGCCCGCAGCTGGCAGCCCTCCAGGCTGAGCTGTGCCCACACACCGTGGCCTGTGCTCACACAGATACGTGTCAGAAGGGATTCTGAGGTTACACTGACTTAATTGGTCTTTAAATATGCATGTAGGTTAGAAAAAGCGAGACTTATGACTGAGCGCTGCAGGTGGCTGTGATAGCTCTGCTCCTGAGGCGGTTTTGCCTGAGGGTGCTCAGTCCCACACAAGACCACGTTGGTGGGGTTATCAGATTCAGCAATAGAGATAAATTATTAAGGTCTGGCTATCTTCTACCCCGAGGTACGTCATCCCACCAGCCAGAAAGAGATGTTTGCCTATGGATGCTGCCTCATGAGCCCATAGCACGAACAGTACCTAACTGGAAATCATGCCATCGTGTTCTCCGAACCTCTATTACTCTTGGGTAATTTCACCATCACTGAAGCACCGAGAGAGGCTGAAAGATCTGCCAGGAAAATAGATGTGCCCTTTGCCTGCCGATGAAAAAGTCACGTCTAGTGACATTTTGAGGCTCAGGACTCAGCCTGCCTGTAGCTGGCCAAGCTCTGTGCTAGCAGCTTCCTTTACCAAGAAAAGCACCCTGCCCTGGCTACTTTTCCTCTGAGCCCATGCAGGAGTAGGTGGTGGCACACGCTGGGGAAGGACAAGTCCCTTCTCCCTGAGCCACCGGTGACTGCAGCTTTGTCAGCCTTTCACCATCACCTCCATGTGGGTGAGCCCTACCTGATGAACATTGCTTTCCACAGTAGAGTTACCTCTACTAGTAGTGCTACTCTACTCCAGCAGAGTAGGAGCTTTGGCTACAGCTATGGGTTGGAGCATCCCAAACACCCCAAGGGGGCCATGCAGGATGCAATGAGCTTTCCTGTCTGGAAGGCTATTCCTTTAGAGATTCACAATTCAACAAGGAGGAGGAAAAACCCTCAAAGGCCACACTTAGAGAAGTATGTACATAGATTTGTGAGCTGCTCCCAGGAGCAATGCAAGAACCTTCTGCGCATGCATTATGCCCAGAGCAAAGAAAGAAAGCCTGCTAAGAGTCTACTCCGGTTCTTGGCTTGGATATGGAGAGAGCAGGGAGGAGGTGGGACCTCTCTGGAGAAGATGCAATGACCCCTCCACTGCAGAGGCCACAGCCCTGTTCTCCAGGGACTTTCCCAGCCCAGGAGGGGAAACGTCCACATGTCCTTTGAGGACACAACCGTGGTGTCCCAGCCCCCGACTCACCCAAACAATGCACTGTGAGATGAGCTGTGGAGTCACCTCATCTGCAGAAAAACAAAATGCAAGAGAGAACTCCACACTTCTGCTTTGCAGCAGGAGTTTCTGAGGCTGGCCCCAGCATCAGCAGCTGATGCCACACT
>PPHD01015973.1:5306-15811 GCA_002909625.1 Bambusicola thoracicus
TGTATTTCTTATATACATGAAACAGCTTCGGAATTGTTTCTTAGAAATTGTATTAAAGTATTATTGTGTGTTTATTAGAACAGCCTGCTAATTTTTAAATCAGTCATGTTTATTTTGATGTCATGTTATGAATAGGCAGCTAAAACCTTGATAAAGAATTATTCAGAAGTCTTTTTCAGAGAAAGTTGATGTTGTTTTTTTTCTATTATGGACTGACTCAGCTTCTGTGGCGTTAAAGGGTTTTTTGTTTACTATTTTTCTCTTTCTAGAGCGCCATTGTAGGGTTTTGAACTCCAAATGACTTCAAAGAATCCATCAACTCTTTAAGATTTTAGACTGAGTTATTTAAAGTTACTTGACTCCATTTGCTATACTCCTGTTTTATTTCCCTTAATCACAACATCCTGAAAGTTCTTGGTTGTTTTTTTTCCACAATTTTACATAGCTTGTTCTGGTAGTTCTTGCTTGTCTTTGGAGTTGAGTAGTCTCTGAAAGATGCTTTGCAACTCCGTAACAGTAGATAACAAATTTGAGCTCTCCTTGATGTTGCTTATTCAGTGCAGTAAATTTGCTGCTTGCCCTGTTGAAATAGTGGAAATTGTTTCAAAATTTGCTTTTGACTTGAGTAACCAAAAGCCAGCCGACTGCTGTGTCTGCACATATTGCTTCTCCTCCATTGTTTTGAAGCTTCCTTTGTTTTATTTTAGTGTTTATTTTCTGTGGCAAAACTCAGAAGGACATCTGAAGATGCTTAGTTTTACTGGCAAATACTGCCTTGCAGTAACGCGAATTTTCATTTATTAGAGTTTTACAGTCCCAGACAGTTCTTAATTAGCGGATAGGATGCTGTCAAACAGATTTTGGCAAAAACTGCTTTGTAAAAATCAGTAACTTCTTAATGTTTTCCTCCTGATGGCACTTTGGCACAGTCCCCTTCCAAAAGTACAGCAGCTGAAAGTGCTGTTTTTTGGCTGTTAAGTCATCATTGTGGTGAATGCTCAACAGAAGGAAAACTCATTTGTGAAAGAGCTTCATTTGATATGTTGTCTTAGTGCTCCCGTTGATTTTGTAAACACTTTTTTTTCTGGAATGCAAATATTCTGAATATTGAAAATATGAGTAGAGCTTGAATTACTGGTCATGTGCTGCTGTGGAAACAATAAAACTCAAATCTCAAACTGCTGCTGCTGAAGGGAACAGGTGACACGTGCTCTGTAAATAGCTTCTGTAGTAAACTCTTCTGCCTGCAACTCTTTTGTTGTCTTTAGATAACAATGAATGAGCTATTTATTTTCAAGGTGAACCATTTAGAGTTCTTGGTGGCTTGCTTTTTTTCTTTGTTGTTTTTGTTTGCATTTCGGGATGGGTAAATATTTCTCACAAAGGTCATAACATTGACTAAAAGAGGAATTCTCTTTGAAGGGAAATACCTATTGGAGTAAAACAATCTCAGTACCTTCCGTTCCCAATGTGGGTGATTCCCTTTGCCTTCAGCAGGGAGCATCTAGCATCTCCTGTTGGCAGCCTACACATTGCTGCTGAGAGGAGCTTTTTGGCAGAGCACAGTGCATCACTTTCCTACGCATTACAAACTTACCTGTCCAGAGTTTGCTGAATGACTATAGATTAACGATGTCTGCAAGAGGGAAACAGCCCTCCTTGTCCAATTACAGCAGCACGGGGCTTCTGAGTCGAAATTTCCTGATCTGTCTTCTCTGACGTACTGGAATCTTTTCAAAGGTCATATTTACTAGTGACAACTACCTTCTTTTTCTGTTTGACTCTTTAAAAAAACTGAAAACTGCTTTGTAATTGCCCAGTGTAGTACATTAGTGCAATGCAGTTAATGCAGATCTGCTGTGTTTTGGGAGTGTCAGGACAGCTGTTATTTCTGTTTAAATTCTATGTAAGGTGAGAAGGGTAGGCCTGGTGACTGGGCTGTTTTGGTGCTGTCACTGTTCAGATAAGGATCTGCATTTATAAGTGTTGCTGCTTGTAATGTGAATTCTCAGAAAACTGCCGTGGAGAGGGAGGAGAGCAGGGAACAGAGCTTGTCTGAACAGGAGTAGGGACTTAGAGGCAGTCTTGTTGTTAACACTGTCCGGAGATGTTCCAGGAGGGCTTTACCCTTCTCAGTACTTTACCACTTTTAATTTTTCAGCATTGAATTAATGTAGTAGTAGCCGGTTGGTCATGTTTTTCATTTGGTTTCATAGGAAAAGAGACAATAAAAGATTTTCTACAGAAATTAATAGTTCATCTGTGTATTGAGAGCTGGGAGAAGTGGGGTCATGCCCTCTTAGTGTTCCAGTCTTAGGCTTTTCCTTAGCACATAGTTGATAAATGCTTCACAGGAATCATAGAATCACAGAATCATAGAATTGCTCCGGTTGGAAAAGACCTCAAAGATCATCAAGTCCAACCACAACCTAATCATGCTACCCTAACCTATCAGGAAGCTGATATTAGAAGAAAATTCTCCTATACAATTTCTTTGAGACCGCTGATCCAACTTTCTTATATCAGGAATTAATCTGGAATAAACAGCTGGCTAAGTTTTAACAAAGTCTCTTTTTCTTTTCTGAGGGGCCACTATGGAATTGTCCTCAATACTTAGAAACAAAAGGGAAAGGAGGAGGAGCTCAGGATTTTAGGGGCGATTCCACTCCCCTTCTCTGTGCAAGTATTGAGCGGGGCTGAGAGCAACACGGGAATGCTGTGGCTAGTTCAGCCTCCTCCCCCTTCCTCTCAGTGCACTTTACAGCTCACTTACCTCTTCAGTTCCAGCCCCAGCCACACTAATTGGTAAACAAACTAACTGCCCTTGTGCAAAGTCTAGGTTCGTATGTGCAGATGACCTTCTTCAGGGCAGAGTATCAGAGTACTGCAGCCCGCTGTAGTCTAAACAGTGATGCTGACTGCACAACCTGCTCTGGAATGCACAACATAAACAAATGGGATAAATGAGAAATTTTCCTCTTTGTTTCCTGTAGCTTGAAGAGTTTTGTTTGTTTGGTTGGTTGGTTGGTTTGGTTTTTTTCCCCTTAAAACTGTTGGAAATGTGGACTATAAAGCAAAGTATGTTTTTTTTCACTTAATTTTCATTTGATACTACTTGCTGTAAAGCATTTTCTTCTATTTTGCAAAACTAAATCACTTGGACTTTACGTGGTGTGGTTTTATATTATTTCCATTATAAAAAATTAATGTATAACACTTCCAGTGATTGTTTTAGATTTTATATGTACTGTTCAAGTAGTAATACTTATCCAGCATATGAAGTTTGCTTGCATTTCTGTGTAACCATACCTGTGACTTAATGCTTGAGCCAGGATAAATGTCATGCCTATGCAAAATCCATGCGAAAAAACCAAATTCTGCTACTTAATGAGAAATTGAGAGCAAGACTTAGTTTGTTAACACAGGGGTGAGTTTGGATCTGGTCTTCAGAGGGCAGTGTCTGAGACCTTTGTTCAGTAGGGTTCTTTGTTGAGCGGTGGTGTCTTCGCTGAAGTGAACGTCTTATACCCTAACCTTCTTACAGTATACAAAAACCCTGCTCTTCTGCCTTGCACTTCATCATGCTGTATGGAAAACATAAAGCAAACTTCTGAAGTGTTGCTTGCACATCTTATTCGGTACTATAATTCTTACGTCCTGTGCATGGATAACTGCAGCAGTTTCCATCTACAAAGAGCTATGCAACCATATCTGCTTTACTAGATCACTTGAGTGAAAGTGAACTTTAGCATCACTGTAGTGGTGGGAGAGGTGAAAGCAGGTTAAGTGACTTGTGTCGACAAAACTATGGCAGTGGGGATCAGAACCAAGGTTCATGCCACTAGAGTGCACTACTTCCCTCTTGCTTATTGAGAGAATGGTTAAATCTGCTGATAGGTGTGATCTCCCTGGGATAAGGTTTGGAAAATTGCTCCCAACTTGCTGAGCTGCTGGGAATTTTACACTGATCTTAACTGGATGCAGCTCTGCTTGTGCAACTGTCAGTTACCGAATAAGTGCTTGACTATTGAGCTTTTTATGAATGTTGTGATGGAATTGCAAAGGGGGCTTGTAAACTCACTTCCTTTGGTTTTATTATAGATGGAAAGGCTATGTGTGTATGAAAGGGTTCATCGTATTTGTGATTAAATCCAAGTTATTTAAGATGTATCATTTATAAGAAATATTTTTTTTTACCTTCTTTAACAAATTTAATTGGTAATGAGATCATAGTATTTTTCTTAGTAACATAAGCTCTTTTTCTTTTCCTGCACAGGTTTCCACTTGAGTGGCACAGTGACAGAGCCTGCAATTCAATCAGAGCCAGAAACTGTTTGCAATGTAGCTATCAGCTTTGATCGTTGCAAGATTACCTCAGTGACCTGCAGCTGTGGAAACAAGGACATATTTTATTGTGCCCACGTTGTGGCACTTTCTTTATACCGGATCCGCAAGCCAGATCAGGTCAAACTGCATCTTCCCATTTCAGAGACGCTCTTTCAAATGAACAGAGACCAACTACAAAAGTTTGTACAGTATTTGATCACAGTGCACCATACAGAAGTTTTGCCAACTGCTCAAAAGTTAGCAGATGAAATTCTTTCTCAGAATTCAGAAATCAATCAAGTCCATGGTAAGTTTGATTCTTGTTCTCCATTTTGCCTCATTCCCTCGTTGATTATGAGGTTAATAGCATTCAGAAGTATGACCTCCTGAGGTCCCTTACATCATCAGTTCTTCTGTGATCTATACAAAAGATAATTCTGCACTTTTAAGATGCTTGGAAAGTAAAACTTTTGGGGAGAGAGAAGAATTCGTGTGTCATGGTCGTCTTCTCTTCAGGTACCTGGAACTAAAGCAATAGCTCCCAGTACACTGCATGATGTTGTGATGTAGAATACTGATAACCAAAAATCATAAAACCATGACACTGTGGGCAATGAGGTTGATCTCTTCAATGCTGTTTATACATTACCTGATCTACTTCACAATTACATTTGCCTTCTATGAAGAATGTGCTTGCTCTTTGTGAATTCAAGTTGCTCAAAGAACCAAATTACCAACTATGTCTCTTTGTTACTCTGTTCTTTTTAAACTAATCTTTTGATGTTTTGATTGTGTAGTTTTGTTTTCATAGCAAAACATAAAAGCAGGTAGGTTTTACTGGTCTTTTTCATGCATTAAATGCTTTCATTATCCTTTTGGATTTTGTTTCTATGTGAAGTCAGGAAAAATATTATGTATTTCCATACCTTTTTTTTCTTACTGTTGCAGCAGCCTGCAACGTCAACAAAGGTCTCTTTCCTGTTCTTCCTGCTGCACATAGTTCTAATGGCTTCCAGTTTCTTGTAGTGAACCATTTTAGGTTTTTTAAAGGGTGCTAGGTGTGATATGATATTGCTTCTGAGGTTGCTCTTCTATGGACTCTCCTGAACTAAAAGGAAATAGCTGTGGGCTTGAAATGACCCAACTATTTTATTACAGTCTTGTGTACCTATAAGGACAGGAACACTGGAATGTTATATATTGTGACAGTTTTTTTAAGCTTAAGTGCAACTCTGAGGGAAGAGTAGGTTCATAGTTCATGAGGTTATCTAAATACATCTTTGTCTGTTTGTTTGTTCATTAACAAGAATGGTTCTTGTGTGCTAGGTAGTTAAGAGGGATGACTGCAGTTGCAGAGAATCTACAATACCAGTGTAACAAAGCTACCTTAACATTAGAGAAAGAAAAACACACATTTGCTATACTCACTGTAGGAGGAACAAAACAAATGAGTCTCTGATTACATGGCTCATCTGCAGTTTAGCCTCTTTCCTTTGGCTCCCGTGACCCTGGCAGGACCAAGCAGGTGGTGCACCGATGTGAATTTCTGGTGTGTTCTTTTTTTTGGATTTGGGGGGCTCTAGATGTGACCAGAGGGAAGTCCACTGTTTTGGTTGTGAAAAAAAATTGGAAGGTGTTCAGCATTGCTGCCTGGTGGCAGTGAAACGAAAGGTAAACTACAGCAGGTGGAGGACATTAAGGAATAGAGAAAGATGCTCTGATGTTACAAGCTGAAGGCATGCGTAGCATGAGAGCTGATAATAGCCTGAACATAAGGAATGAAGGGAAAAGAAGGAAGAATTGTGGTGTATATGTGCATGGTGCAGAGAAGACTTAAAATAAGTTATTAGTAAAGGCGAAAGCAGGGTTGAAAAGGAAAGGCTGTATTAGCTGTGCTGTGACTATAATAAGATGAGAAACAGCCAAAAGGCTGTTACGTGGTGCTTAAGCTTAATCTGCTTCAAGTTTGTAATTATACAGGGGGTAGGAAGGCACTACAGGGGGATCTGGACAGGCTGGGTAGTTGGGCTTAGGCCAGTGGGATGAAGTTTAACAAGACCGAGTGCCGGGTCCTGCTCTTAGGCCACAACAACCACAGGCAACACTACAGGTTTGGGGTAGAGAGGCTGGAAAACTGGGGAAGAAATGGACCTGGGGGTGTTTGTTGGTGCCCAGATGAAGATGAGCCAGCAGTGTACCCAGGTGGCCAAAAAGGCCAGTGGCATCCTGGCTTGTATCAGCAGTAGTGCTGCCAGCAGGAGCAGGGAAGTGACCATCCGTCTGTACTCAGCCATGTTGAGGCTGCACTTTGAGTACTGTGCTCAGTTTTGGGCCCCTCTCTATAAGAGAGCCATTTTGACTCTGGAGTGTGTCCAGAGAAGGGCAGCGAAGCTGTGAGGGCTGTGAAGCACAAGCCTTACGAATAGTAGCTGAGGGAACTTGGATTGTTTAGTCTGGAAAAAAGGAGGCTCTGGGATGACATTATTGCTCTACAGCTACCTGAAGGGGTGTTATGGTGAGGTGGGAGTTGGCATCTTCTCCTGTGTAACTAGAAATAGAACTAGAGGGAACGGCCTCAAGTGGTAATAACTCCTGTGCTGCAGATGTTTAATTTGTGATACAAACTTTTTTTTTTCCCCCTCATGGTATGCCAGTTCTGTTTTTCATAGTTCAGAGGTAGGCAAAAGAAATCGGCTGTCTTGAATGCCACTGTTAAATAATCCACATCTAGGGCTTGAAGAGCTCTGACCACAGAGCTTGATCTGCTTATTAGCTGGCTTGGGAGATGGAGTAACTGTGTAGTACTTTCCTTCCACAAAAGGCAAATCGGATAATTTATGGTTTGCTCATAATTCTGTCTTGTGCAGAATTTGATGACTTTGGCCAGGTTTTGTAGGGTTTTGGCCACCTTCCTTGTGCAGAAGGTCACTGGGGGAAGCTATTGGAGTGGCCTACACCAACGGCACAGCCTCTGAAGCAACAAATTCTTTTTTAGACCCTCCGTTGATGCAAGTGGCATTGTATTCTCTCTTGTTTCCTGACTGAGCCTCACCCTGGAAAGGAATAGGGAGATAGTCTTAGTCTTAGAAGCATGGGGATAGAAAGCTAACTATTGTCTTCCATGCCTGCTGTAGTTTTCAGTGGGTAATGTAGGGCAGGACTGAACAACAGAATGCAGTGTATTTCCAATCTATTAGAGTTCCCTAAAAGTGAGAAAGGAAACATTCATTATTGAAGAAGGTAAAATGTATTTTAAAAAGAGACTTTTTCGTATGAGCCTGCTTAAACCAACAAAATTGAGAACCTAGTAGCAAGAGGAATATAGGAAATAGCAAGCAGTTTTCTTTCAAGGTAGGTAAATATTAAGTGCTCCAGTGTTTATTATTAGAATTATGTGGTGATCCAAATACAGGAAGGAAGTAACAAAAAGCTAGTCAAAACTAGGCAAATCTCAGAAATGCAAGCAGTGGTGAATAAAGTAGTCTAATGTAAACTGAAATGAAGATTTTATAACTATGAAACAAATATAATGTTTTTTATATATTTTCAGGAAAGGTTTTTGCATGTTTGCTAAACATTAAAATAGAACAGATACAGAAAATAAATGGTGAGTTTTTCTTCTGAGATGTGGAACATAAAAATAAAGGGATTGAATGAAAACAGTACGTGCTAGTCTAGACTGATAAGTAAGTTTATATCTGCCATATGAAAGCAGACTTTGAAACTTAGTGCTCTGTCGCATTTGTGAGACTATGATTTTAGCTGGAGTGGTTGGAAATTGCCAGTGGATAAGTTATAGCGTTTTGCTGTGTAGATGGAATAGGAAGAAGTTTTTGAAAGGTAAATTTTTTGAGAGGAGGAGATGTAAGTAACCTTCCTCAGTAGTTTACCATAGCATGTGCTGTTTGTACCTTTTCTGTTAGTAGCACTTGCTGCTTCACTGCAGTTGCTGTTTTTCTTTGATGCTGTGCTCTGCTTAACAGGTGTTGTATTCCATCCAAGAGTTCTGACGTTAAGGATCAGGTGAAGTGACCTGTATTTTAACTTTGAATCATTTGAGAAAATTAAAGGTGTACTAGTATTCTTGAATTATTACTTTCATGATCTTTTGTTTTATATAATTACTATTTAGAATAGTTCTGAGTATGTTAGTTTTATAAAATCAATTACTGTTTTGTTGTGAGTCAATGTACAGCAAACTTGTTTTCTAGTCGGGGCCATTGTGCCTTTGTGCAGTACTCAGTAAGCTGTACTTCTTAGTTGTTACTTTCCCCATCTTCTCCTTAACACTGCCATGGGATGACAATGACATTGAACCGATCTACTGTTCATTTGTATACTTAAATTCAGAAGACTTTTATGATGTGAAGTTCAAAAAGTTCAGCATGACTATGGATGAGTAATTCAGTGTAGCTCAGTTGAAGGTTAAAACATCTCAGGCCTTAAAAGCTACATTGTTTTATTTTAATCATATTATGCTGCTGATCTGGTTCTGAGTATTTTGTGATGTAGACTAACTGTAGCCTATTTTAGTTAATGTTCCTCGCTTCTGCTTAGTCTTGTTCTTGAGACTTTCAACACCAGATCTTAAATGTTGGTGCTCATTTTGCAAGCACTTGCAGTTAGAATTGCTATGTAACTGCTCAGTGTTTGATTTTTTTAAATGCTTCTGCTTCTAAGAGCTTGAAAGTTGTTTATGCTTAACTTGTAACCTGTTATGACAGTAAATGTGAAAGGTAAAAACCTCTGTTTCCAGATTTCATTTCAGTGTTCAGCTCAAACAATTGTGCTTCAGTACTACTTTGATTGCTAAGATCATATGGGTGTTTTAATTTTAGTAGAAGAATGAGTAAATGTCTGGCTGTATCTATATGCCAAGTATAAATACTGTATTTATTGTATTTAACTGTCTTTAAGTGCATGACATAAAACCTATTTCAAAGACCAGTCATGACGGAAGTTAACAAAGCCTGAGGTTGAAGGGGGGAAGATTAATATGCAAGTGTCTATAAACTTACGCAGTTTAATTACAGGTTTTAGTATTTAGTATAATTATACAGTGCTTTTCACTTTCGTAGTTCAAATGTGAGCTAATTTATCCTCATGACACCTCTCTTAACGCACATAAGTAATATTTATCCCCTGTTTATAAGTGGGGAAAGGGATTTGCTCTTGGTACCAAGCTGTGTTGCAGAGGTTACGTACAGACTGCCCGGCTCCGGGCCTCCTTTGGTCAAAGCCTTGAGGTGCACATCCAGGGCCAAGCTGCTGCTGGAGCGAAGCTGCTGCCTTGGGACCAAACCTTCAGAGCTTGGGACTCCTTGCCAGTTACTGTTAAGATAATATTTATCAGCATCTAAGGCAGTGCCCCCTGCAATCCTGTTGCTTGTTTAAACAGTTTCTCCTCTACTAGCCTGGTCCCATGTCTTCAGAAGAGAAGTTGCAGTTTAGAAAGTCCGTTATTCAAAAGTGGTATGTGTGTGAGCAGAAGAAGAAAGGCTCAGTTAGTGATTGTTCACCTTACTGCATATTAACACAACAATTTCAGAACGCATGTGGTTGATAGACATGGAGATAATAGTCTGTTGGCCTGAAAACCAGCAATGTGAGCAGTGGGAGCGGGGGCTTGCCTGGCAGTGCTGTCAGGATGCACAGGGGGTGACCTGCTGGAGAGGAGGGAGCTCTGTGGAGAAGGACCTGGGGGTTCTGGTAGACAGCAGGTTGGCCATGAGCCAGCAGTGTGCTCTTGTGGCCAAGAAGGCTAATGATATTCAGGGATGCATTAAAAAAGGTGTAGCCAGTAGATGAGGGAGGTGATCCTTCCCCTCTACTCTGCCTTGGTGAGGCCACGGTTAGACTACTGTGTCAGGTTCTGGGCTCCCCAGATCAAAAAGGCAGGGATCCAGCAGTCCCGTAAAGGGCCACAAAGATGATTAAGGGCCTGGAGTATCTCCAGTATGAGGAAAGGCTGAGTAACCTGGGTTCATTCAGCCTGGAGAAAGGAAGACTGAGAGGGGATCTGACAAATGTTTATAAATATCTGAAGGGAGGTGGGAGGCAAATGGATGAGGCCGGGTTCTTCTCAGTGCTGCACAGCAATAGGACAAGGAGTAATGACCCAAAACTTGAACATTGGAAGTTCTGTACTAACATGCGGAAGAACCTCTTTATGGTAAGGG
>PPHD01015974.1:0-15809 GCA_002909625.1 Bambusicola thoracicus
AGCAGGGGGTTGGAACTGGATGAGCACTGTGGGCCTTTTCAAGCCAGGCCATTCTAGGATTCTATGAAACAAACCAGGCAGATGCAGACCTGAGAAATATGGAGTGTGTGTTTGGGGGGACTGCAGATGGGGCTTCTGGCTTTTGAGTCAAATATTCTGTAAACACAGAAATTGTCACAGAGGAGAGAAAGGGAGGAGAGACCGAGTGAGTCAGACTCCTGAGACAACTCCTTACCTTCATGCAGAATGGAAGTACAGAGCTCTATTTTGGTAATCTTAGCACTTATTCCCTCCTGATCATGCCCGAATTATAAATGAATAGGATAATGAGGGCTATTAAAATAATTTTTCATCACGGATAATAAATGAATAAGACAATTTAATTGTTCACACATACATCTCCAGGATTAATTCCGCAGGGGGCTAAGCGAGCTGTCCTCTTCTCAAGGGGGTCTGTGAGGGTGCTCTGTGTCCATACATGCCCTTCAAAAGGCAGCTTTAGCCAGGCTCGGTTTGATTCTTCACGAAAGCATCATGCTCCTGAAATATTTAAGTCACTCCAATAAGTGCAGGGGCACATTCCTGCTCTGTGTCCTACTTAATGGAGCATTAGTGGATTGGTCACCTCATGCTGCATGAATAATGGAAACACAGATTCAGCAATGTTTACAGGAATAAAAGCATAGCATTAAGTTCTGCTGTTTCCCCCCTGTTATTTGTGAGTGCTTCCGCAGCCACTGGGTGTTCTCGCTGAGGCTTTTGAGCCCTGCGTGACCTGCATGTTGAAAATGTGTTTTCCAAATTGGAAATATTTGTTTACCTGTGGTTTGAGGCCTGTAATTTTTCTTTTTTTTTTCTGCTCAGAAATACTTTAAGTTATCCAGCAAAAGAGCAGGACTAATTTCCAGTACTTTGGCAGCTGGCTGTGCCTCAGGAGCAGTGAAAGAAGAGGTCTAGAAACGACACGGTCTGCAAGTCTTTGCCCAAAGTGTTTGGCAAACTTGTCAGGCTCTGTTTGGAGTGCACGGGGAGCAAACTGAATTACAGCAGCCAGAGGAGGGGCGAAGAGCCTGCTGGGATCTCTCCATGAGGCTCTGCAGTTCCCAGCATCACTCTTTTTGAAAGCAAAGCAAAGTCCTGCCCAGGTAGAGTGGCACCATCTGTTGTGTAAGACTTCAGAGAAAATTTGGATGTACTTGAAGAAAAAATCCCAGCTATTCTTTGCAAATCATTTCCATGGGATTTTCTGTTCAGTTCTTGATCAGCTTAAAAGGACCGGGTTTTTGGCTAAGAAGCAGAAAACAAAAGCCAGTGTTGGCAGTAATTTAGAAGATGCAAACAACACATTGGGAACCAGAGGACTTTCAGGAAATAACGTGCATGTTTCTGACTGGCAGGACATTCAGCGAGGCAGGACTCCTTGTTAGCAGCTCTGCAAATAACTGGGGAGCCTGACTTCCTCCACTGCAGTGTGTCCCTACCCCATTCCTATGGTTTGTTCCAATGGCTTCAATGAACGGCTCTACATGGTGTTCTGCAGTGCACACGTGTGACTGTGTGTGAGATGGCCAGGAGAGAAATAGCAGCTTGATTTCCCAACTCCCATCTCCAAGACTTTGGAGTCTTTACCTCCCTGAACAAGTTTACTAACCATTGGCTGTGTGTCTTGGCAGATGGCTTGGAGCTCAGTGATCTGTAAGGTTTCTTCCAACCCAAACCACTCTCTGATTCTGTGCCTTGAACTTTCACTAATGTGTTGAGTGTTGCTTTTCCACCAAGTATATGTTGTTTTGATCACATTTGCACGTAGGCTCCTAAAGTCAGCCTAATTCGTCCTGTAGTTTCCCAAGCCTCAGCTCATATCTAGGTTGAAGCATGATCTGAGGTATGTAATTAAGCAGTTCAGATAGGTGGTCCCCCTACCTGGCCTGAAAGCTGTCTGAACAGGATGCTCTTCCCAGGTGGATTTGCTTTCTAATGGAGAAGTATTTTATTTGTTGCTTAAGATAGGAAAACATCCACGGGTGCTGTACTTGTGAATAGACTGCCAGCTGCCACCTGCCTGGAAGCAAAAAGCTGAACCGTACAGGAAACCGCTGCATTAAAGTCCTCTCCAAACCCTCATTAACAACAAACGAGTAAATGGAAGTAGTTCCAGTCCCTGAGTTGTGGTGGTTGGAGATTTTTTTCCCCACTTACAAGTGCCATGTTCAGTTCCACGTTCCTCTGACCCAGGCAGCCACTTGTGAAATGCAGCTCCACTTTGCCACCCTCAGTACACCTTATGGTGGTTCTTGACATTGTTAGAAATGGAGAACATCAAGAAATGGGACTCAAGAAGAACTGTTGGTGCAGCTGGGTGGTGGAAGGTTTCCTAACTTCCAAAAACATCTTTACCTTTAACGTGTGGTGTTTGCTTACGACAGGGTCAGCTTTCATGAGCACAGCTGGCACCACCAGAGAGAGAGAGATGGCAGCGGATGTAAGGAAGCGGAGCAGCTCTTTGATTTCACTCCAGCTGTGCAAGTGGGGTCTTAAGTGAAGTGCTGCTGTTCAGTTCCCAGCTGAGAAGAAGGCTGCTGGAGGAAATAACTGCCCATTTCCAAATTGTTGTGCGTTGGCTGAAAGTAGGAGCAAAGCAGAATGAGCTGCAGTGGATCACAGTGCTAACAAGTTCGTATTTCTGCACGGGTAAGCATGCAATAAGCTAAAATGAAGCGGGGTCACAGAGAGGGGTTTTATGTCTCTTTGTGGTTTCATGCATGACAACAGCTTAAGTTACTCAAACTATTACAGAAAGGAAGTCAGATCATTTGCTGTTGAATCTTTTCTTACCCCACTTCTAGCAGCTGTAATTTTTTTTTCAGCACAAGTTGCATTAGAAGTAAAATGTGTGAACTCCTTGGGAAAGAAGAATGATGTTTTTTTCATTATAAAGAAACTATATTCCATCTGTGGGAAGATCAGATGACTGCGTGGCCTGGGCAATGAAGGCAGTGGCCGTGGAGACCACCGCTGCTCCCAAATACGAGTTGGGACATGGAAGGATGCAGCTCATGGTAAGTGAAGACATCACTGCTGGTCCATAACAAAACAAAGGTAATTGCTGCATTTGCCATGAGAATAATCAATTCTGTATTGGATGCTGACATTATCCATGTATGCTGAACGAGCCAACTTGTTCTGGCTGTGTCTTGGAGTTGGAATTTGATCCATTCTGCTCCTATCAGTGTGTGACCATGCAGTGCCCACTACTCTGGTTTTGATGTTAGCACGTGATTACTTTGAGAATGTTTTCTGTGATAATTCATCATGCTTAGAAAAGACAGTTGGCCTTTTGAAGGTGCCTCTGCCATGCTTTGCTTCCTTTTCCCTACTTTTTTATTGTTTTAATTCTGTGCAGGATATTCCTGGCTTAATTTGACAAGCACAATAACTTGTGCAGGTAAGACCCGCTCTACTTGGGTGATTTAGGGTTCTTGCAGTCAGCAACAAATTACCTTTCCTCCTCTGGCCAGTGTCTGCCTGCAGCACTTGTCTAGTTTTCTAAGAGCACGATGATTCTTAACTATCTCGGATTAAAACCTGCAGTAGAAAACAGATACTACAGTGCAAGGTTCGGACTCCTTATCTTGCTCTGGCATACCTGTCCCATGAGCAGGGGCTTCCCTTGCCTGGGAGGCTGCAGGCTTGGGGGTACTCAGAGGTTGGAGCACCTCTCCTGTGGATACAGGCTGAGAGCTGGGGGTGTTCAGTCTGGAGAGGAGAAGGCTCCAGGGAGACCTCACGGTGGCCTTCCAGTTCTTAAAGGAGCTTACAAAGAGGAGGGCGACTTTTTACACATGCTGATAGTGATAGAACAAGTGGGAATGGCTTTAAACAAAAAGAGCAGAGATTCTTTCCTCAGAGGGTGGTGAGGCACTGCCTTGGAGCTGTGGGTGCCCCATCCCTGGAGGTGCCCGAGGCTGTGGATGGGCCCTGGGCAGCCTGGGCAGCCCGTGGCAGGGTTGGGACTGGATGATCTTTGAGGTCCCTTCCAACCCAAGCCTTTCTGTGATTCTGTGAATTTTCTTTGTATCCAAGGGTCTGCCTTGCTGAACTCACCCTCCTTTTTGTGCCCATTGTGTTTCCTTTTTTAAAGCTGGAGACCCTATGAGGAGCGAACCGTGGGGTGTTATCACCTGATGGTGCATGTGAAGGCTTTTTTTTTCCTTTAAAAAAACTCCAATATGCTGCTCTGCGATTACAGGAGAGCACGCAGTGTGCCTGTACCGCAGCCTGCTGACAAAATGGCTCCTGGTTAGGTGTTTGAGAGGGTTTGTTGCTGAAATAATACACAACCCCAGCATATGGTAATTAGAGATAAGCAAACAGTTGAAATAAAATCTCTTAAATTATACCACTCGGTGCTGAATGAAATGTGAGGCACACAAACAAACAGGTTTTCTTCCCTAGCTGCAGACAGCATTAGCAGGTGATTCACTAGCAGAGTGTCTCTCCCTTGTCTAGTTCATTAGATCATCATTAATTTACACCTGTGTTTTGTGAATTACAGCAAAACACAGGCTCACAAAACACCCCGTGTTTTGCAATGCTTACAAAGAGGAAATGTAGCCAAACAAAGTCAAATCCCTTGGAAAATTAGGAAAGCATTGTGTCTTTTCCCCCAGAGCAATTTGTTAAACCAAGTATTTCTGAAGTCTTATTTTTGAAGTGCATCAGCAGGCTTAAAATCGGTTTTGAGACCCCTTGTCCTACTCAGAATGTAATTTCTTTCAACCTGTGGGTTGCTTATAAATTCAGGAGTTATAAAATATGCTGCGAATACTGAGTGTTGTGTGTCTGTGTTAACTGTGGGTTAGAATGTATGAAAATGTTTTTTGGAAACTGATCTTGGAAAGTTTGGATCTGGACCTAATTCATCTGGCTCAGTGTTGCTGAACTAGTATTCCTCTTGCTTCAGTGTCTCTGGGGAGTTCTGGCCATGGAGTACAGCATTGTGTCCCAGTGTTGTTGCCAAAGGCAGCAGTTCCCCTGTGACCTGTGGTGGGGAAGCTTGGACAGGCTGGTGTCTGTGCAGGGTTTGGGGATCAGGCGGAGTTTTGGCATCTGGCATCCTGCAGCAGGTCTGCAGGAAAAGTGGCCCCTTTAGGTATGGACTAATCTTCCTGTGTGTTTGATTAACCTCACTGCTAACAGTGTGCATCATCTTTGTGGTTTGAATTTCATTGCGCTCAGTTCCCCATTGTGTCATTTCAGGATGATTTTCAAAACAAGGCTAATTGTTTTTCTATTACATACATATTTTTAATGGAGTGCTTGTAGGCCATAACCAAGTCTGTGCATATGCAACCTGTTAATCTGCTTCAGTTTTCCTCCAGATAAAAATCTGTGGATCTGCAAACTCTTTCATTGAAGCTAAGCCCACTCCCACAGGCAGTATGTCTTTCTTGAAATGCCTAGGCAGGAGTCCTAACAAGGCAAAAGCAGGGATTTTGATTAACTCAGCATCCTGAAGATGCGTCTTTAACAACACAAGTACTCCCAGGATGGAATAGAAAACACCATAGCGATCCATCATGTCAACATTCAATTTGATATCCTCTATTCACTGGCCATCTGTCATTAGCAATGCTACCTGCGTGGAGCCCAATAACTTTTGATTAAAATAGACCTGCTATTTTTGAAAAGCAGTCTATCACCAAGAGCTGGCAAGTTTGCTGCTCTGCTTTACAAGCTGCTTCAGTGGCTTGTAGAAACTGTCGCATCAGAAGTGTCAGTGCCCCCTACCTCAGCTGTTCTGTGATTTTCCAACCCCATATTTTTGCTGTTTTGCTTGCTAGAGACCTACATAATGTGCTTTAGTTGAATGAAGGAGGGCAAAAACGTTAAATATTTTGACATTGCAAGGTTTTTGCTGAAATGTATAATTCTTTGCATGCAACTCATTGAAGAATAGGCACAAAGGGAGTCATTCATCTCAGCTCACAGCAGATATCCAGAAACTGAGCATTAAGTCTAAGCTGATTGTCTGCATACTTCTCCAGGTGGTAGAGGAGAACATCCCTTTCTAAAGAGTGATTCCTTGGAATAGGTATCACATACAGATTGAGTAAAGGATGGCTCCTTGGTGATCTTCTCTTTGCTCCCATAAATGTAAAGATAGTTGGGTGACAGGTTTATCTCAGTTACTCAGGTTCCAGCTGCATAAGAAATTGCGCAGGATGATCTTCTTCAGCCCCAGACCATAGGCCCACGCCGGCTGGGAAGTCAGCTCAATCCACGTGGTTACCTCATCTGCATCTCTAGCTCCGACGTACTCAGGATGATGTTGGGGAAATGGCAGCTCTTCCCACAAAGACCAGTAGCTGTAGCAGGTAAGATCTGTCATGTCTTCGTGACTGCCTTGGTTTGCAGAGCACTCCCCATCTGCTGCATGTAAAAAAGGCAATGTTGGCCATAAAATACTGGAAGTCTGACTCCTGCACAAAGTTCCCTGACAATTTAAAAAGAATTCCTCATGGTGCTTCACAAGCTCTTTCATGGTTCTGACATGATGCCTTGGGCAGGATGGATTACACTGCCTCCCAGGCACTTTCCAGGAGGGAATTGCACTGGCCAATATGGATGAGGCAGCTAAGCCTCTCACTTCATCATCACAGACTGAGGCCTTGCATCCTGTAAACTGAGGCTAGCCTTATACTACTCAGCCTGTTCTTTTGCCATGAGACAAGATAGAGGAGGTTACTGTTGCCTCTTTGAATGGCTGACATGTAATCCGTAATGGGACATTGGCTGTAATAAATCCATGGCTACAGTTCTCATACAAGAAAGCTTTGTATCCTGCATGTACTCACACAGAGTCAACAGGGATGAACACTACCTTTAATGTACTTATTTTCCTGAAATCTGTAGTTTATCCCAAATAAATCTTAGCAGAAGGTTTCATTTTCTCTTTCGTTTGGTCGATACTTGCTTGCAGGGAGCTGATACATCTGTTTATTTTATTCATCATCTTGCAGGATGCGCACAGTGCAAAGCACCATAAAAAAAGAACAGGCTGGAAAAGAGAGGCTGTTATTTCCTCTTATCTCAGCCCATGATTTTTGAAAAAAGCTGACACAAGATATAATAAATATTCAGTTAAAAGGGAAGAAAATGCTTTCTGCAAAATTTCTGCTTCTGTCTAGAGGAAATAAAAAGAAGAGACTTCCTCAGTTGAAAATTTCTGATTTCTAGGTAGCTTTGTTAAAAGAAGAGGAGGGGTGACTGTACCCAGATTAAAAAAGCAGGCTGATATGCTTGATCACTACCTCGCGACAATCTGTGCAGTCACACATAGCAGCAAGCTCCCTATCAGAACTCCATCCTACTTCCTCGATGGTGTTTGAAAGGGGGAATAAATATGCAAGTGGAAGATAAACAGATGCATAATACAGACAACAGGGATAGGTGATATGCGTCAGGGCAGACAAAACCCACATATAGCAAAGGAATGAGTCCCTGATGGGGCACTGACTTGAGATGTTTCTGAGTAGTGATGGAACATTTCTCCCTGCGCTCAGCAACATGGCTCCCACAACAGCGCTCTCATGCGCTGTCCAAAGCTCGTGGTGCTGAAGGTCCTCAGGAAAGTCTGTCATCTGTCTGCGTGTTGAGTGTCAGGATGCAACATGAATAGCTGACACAGTGGTACTGCAGAAGGAACGTGGGTACGAATGCAACTACATGATAAGTGATTGTTTTTGGAGCTGAGGGGAGGACGTGGCATTGTTCCAGCAGAAAAATTCCTCCTGACCATTCAGATCTGTCCTGGGAGATGGTGTCAGCAGAGCAGAGCTGTGGTTACGGATGATCCTTTATCTTTTTTTTTTTTTTTTTTTTTTTTTTTGAGTTTCATTGAAACAAACAAGCAAACAAGCGAAGCAATAGTGAGCTTATTGCCTCTGGGACAAGAGTGGCTGGCTGCTTAGCTACAAGCTGAACTTGGGATGAGAGTTTGCTTAAAGAGTGCTGTGATTCCTCCCTGGCTGTACTCAGTGGCTCCTAGCTGCAAGTTTTGGTAAAGAAGCAATGCCTGCTCACAGATATTGGCATCTGCAGCAGCAGCAGACCGCTTTGTGCTGTCCATCTAGATAAATCTGAAGTTTCACTTGAAGAGTCATCTGCTTTCTGAGTCATCTACTGCCTCCAATGAGGATATTACAGAGCCATGATATAAAATCAACCATTTGGAAACAGCCATCTTTAGTCATTAATGCCATTTTAATAATGACAAAGCTCCTGGTTAAAAATAACCCTTTGATCTTTGAAAGGCTTGAAAATGAGCAGAACAGAGATGAAGTTCAGTTCTGATTACCTGCAAATGTCTGCACATAGTGTTGTGCCCTTTGGGACTGAGGGACTGCATTTGTTCAAAAGAAAAAACTTAATTAAATTAAAATGAGTATCAACAGTGATTTGAAACAAACAAGGTTAAAAATTAGAAATGCTTTGACTTCTGGCTGAAAAGTGCTGTGAGAGAGGTCTCAGAGGAGAACACAATGAACAGCCAGAAATATTATTCATGAACATTCAGTTGGCTTTTAAATAGAGTTTGCTTTGACTGCTGCTTCACACACCTGAGCGGCAATGATCTGTCAAAAAATTGTGTTTCATCTCAGGTACAGGAGACTTTTCTCAGGAACTGCTTGCTGTCCTGTTAGGAGGTTATTGACTACTGCATTACACCTGAAAAATGGCAAGTGAAACTGCACTGTGAGTGCTGGAAAATGCAGAAACTGCAGAGATGCAAGTAATTCAGCTGGGACAAAAAGAAGGATGGTTGTTACCCTGCAGAAATCTTTTGGAGGAGTGTGAACTTTGCCCCAGCCAGTGGCTGACAGGACAAATGTTTCCCCCAGGGGAGCAAAGAGCATCCTGAGACCTGGACCAGGAGCTGCAGCATCCCCAAGTCCACCTGGATGAAAGGGGACAGAGAAGAGACAACATGGTTGCGCTGCAGGGATTTGTCTGGCTCTGTGGAGGGCACTGAAGACATTTGACAGGGAGCAACTAGCAAAATAAGTGACAACATGGCCATTACATGTGGTAGAAGCTCTGGAAGCACTGATGGAGCATGCCTTTGGCCAACATGAGTGATTTTAACCCATAACTCAGGATTTATCTATTTATCTATTTATTTATTTAGGTGTGTATGTCTCTGGAGTTTTTCAAGAAACATGTAGATGTGGCACTAGAAGACACGGCTTAGTGGGCATGGTGGGGATGGGTTGAGGTTGGACCTGGGGATCTTAGTGGTCTTTTCCAACTTTTATGATTCTGTGATGATTTTTATGATGATCTTTATGATTCTTTCTAATGTGGATTATTACCACAGCAGATATAACTCCTGGACTGAAGGAATTTAGTTTGATTTCAAAGTACCACAAACTGTTAAAATGGAATTTGCAAGCTACTGCAGAGCTTTGCTCTAATAGCAAACCAAAGTGTCTGTAATTGCCTTGGCTCTTCTAAGGAAACTGGGCTACCTGGAGGATAAGCTGTAAGTTATGTATGAAATGAGAAACTCATTACCCACTGCAGAGAGAGAAGCCACAGTAATTAGTAACCATGTTTGTGTAATCTAGATCAGGCTTAACTGGGAAAAAATCATCCATACTGTTTGTTACATAAGAGGAGAGCAGATAGATCGCAAATTTTCTCATTGCTGTTGTTTCTTCTGTGTTAGGCTTCATTCTTTTTCACCACTCCAGATATTTTGAGGGTACATTTCCAGCTCATCAGCAAGCAGACTTCATCCTTAAGAACTTCTCCAAAGAGCACATGTGGAGAGTTGCGGCATCCCTTCCTTACGTGCTGAGAAACTGGAAAACACCAGTGAGCCCCGGAAACTCCTATAGATGAATCCCACTGCAGCCCTGCAAAAGAGCCCGTGAGTGTGGGCACTGCTTATCTTGCAATAAATCCCGCTCCCTCTATGAGACCTCTGGGAACGATGGCCTTCTGTGTGAGTGTTTCTGCATTGCTCTGCAAGATGAGAGGAGTGTGCTCTTTGAAGGTGCTGCCCATCATGCTTACCTTTGGCTTCAGTAGATGCCGAGGTCTGACAGTTCTGTCTGCACTACAGGGCAGGCACTGGGCAATTATAGTTGTCCGTTGCTTGTGACTTGGGTTGCCAAGGTGATGGATTTCAGAAGGCCAAATCTACGTTCAGTTTTCAAAGGCTAGGTTGTTTCTTTTGATCTGCAAACCAAGGGGAAAAACATATACAGGACCGCTGGCTTTTTTGTTCTGCTTTGTTTTGTTTCTGTACAACAACCTGAATGCTCTTGGCAACTGAATGCACTGGGTTGAGAACTCAGGGTGAGTCTTGACACTGAGTCAAGCTGCTAAAGCTGCTATCAAATCATTGAAGTATTTCTGAAAATGTATTTCTAAATACCGAGCCTGTGAATATCCTGATAAGATCTAATTCATGGGCAGAGTGATACAATGGTATTGACATTCACATACTTTTATCACGTGGTGGTGGTATCCACGAGCATCCAGGATGCTGTCCTGCAAGAATGTCAGATATAAACAATATTTCTTGATTAGGAGAATTCTTCAGAGTACTTGTTTGCAGGGGGGGACTGGGATCAGCATGAGAACACATGCAGTGAGTACATCTGAAACCTGAGTAAGAATCTGCTGCAAGAAATTGCTTGTAGATCCATGCTATTTTAATCATGCTGACAGTGGATTAAGCTCAAAGCTAATACTTTTACCTCGGCCTTTTGTTGACTCCTTAAATTAATGTTCTTTATCCTCAGCTCAGGAGAAAGATATCCTGACTCAGCTGCTCAGACCCAAAGACAGGTGAAAAGCCTCGCACAGCGTGGTACAGTGAACTTAAGCTCATCTTCCCCAAATACAGCTTCCATGGTCTGAGGGGATATAATGCTTAAAGCACGTGACACTCAGTTTTTGCGAATGTGTGCATCAAGCATTTTTAATCCACTGAGAGTATGCCTAGGTAACTCTGTGTTGTCACATTGCTCTTTAGCTCACCCTCTGTGCATGGGCATTCTTGATCACTCCTGTAATGCTGTACTCTCTGGGTATGCTAGGTGACTGCTCTACCATTTTTGGGTGCAAGACCGATACAAGCAATTTATGTACAGTTTCTATTTCTCCGCAGAAATTTAGTCTGCAAAGAGTTTGCGGTGGGTATCTGGCTCATGTAAGAGCTTGGCTGACCAAAATCAATGCCGAAGTTGATTATTTTTCAGCAGACGGTACTGTTACGTACATATAACCCTTCCTATTACCAGTATCTTTGGCTTGAGACATAGAATTAAGTTGTTGCGGCATAACAAAGCATTACAGCTTCCATCTGCACACTCAAACTGCAGTAGACACCAGAATCCAGCTTTCTCCTGCCTGCAATGTAGAATAGGCAAACGCCTTCATCTTGGACAGTTGTGGGCTGAGCTCGTGTACCTGGGCAGTTTCTGCAGCAACAATGATGGATGGGAGCTGAGACACAGCAGCCCAGTTTTGTGTCAAAGTCTTCAAGCAAATGATGTCCCTGACTTCCAGCCTGAGACATGGGGAAGGTATTACAGAATTGCCAGCAACATCCTGAAGTCCATCTGCTTGGGTCAGAGGTTGCTAACATATAACCTGTTGGAAAGCATCTTTCCTGTTGTTTCAGCTGGCCTCTACATGCTGCTGTGCCTGCACAAAATTATTGGATGTGTGTTGGTGCTGTGTCAGTGCCAGCAACCAGTGCCATCCTTGTGCATTAGCTTTCTGCTGTCTGTGTGTCAGAAGGTGTCAGTGTTGATGCTGACTGCTGGCTTTCTGGCACAGGTAGCACTGCTGCTTATGTGCTTCTTGTGCAGACATCTGCCACACAGTGCTGCTGTGCAGGCAGGATGGAAGCACTTGTTTTTACACCTATGCAATTCGGTGTGATCTGCCTGGTGCTGGTGGCTCAGTGCACTGCTGACCTTATGCTGTTTCCCAAATTGCTGAATCCTGATGGCTGAACACACTTATAACTGAGCTGTCAGTTACTATCCGCAGTTCCTTTCCTTTAGTGTCTGCATTTCACTTCCCTTTGTGGCTTCGCTTATACTGAGACTTTCACAAGATATTGAAGTGTGAGTCTTATTTTTATCAAGGTCTTAACTTTAACTGCCATAGATAGTGCAACCATCCATATGCTAACTTGTTTTTTTGATGTAACACTTTCAATGGTTTGACTCTTTAGTTCATGCTCATGTATTTACTGTATTTCAGAAACAGGAAGACATCCCCTCTTCTACTTAAACTGTGCCTAGTTTTAATGTTTGTGTTCCTTAAGACCTTGAGGGAGGTTAGGTCCCATTTGTGAGACAGCATTTCTCCATCCATTGGTTCTGATCCATCCAGGGCATCTGCTTATAGTATCTGCTTGTCTCTGGTGTGGCCTCAAGGTCTGCCCTCACATCAGCCACTATGCTGTGAGGTGATCTCCTTGGTAATGACCCCGCATGTGCAATGTGGGTGTCTCATCTGCAGATATCTTCTGTTACACAGCCCACAAACAAGGTGGTTGCTGGTGAGAGAAGGAAGCTGCATCAACAGCATCCAGTGGGTTTTGATGGATAAGGGCCTGTTTGTGAGGTCCCAGCATTCTTCCTAAGTGATGTGGTAACATTAGTCCTGAAAACTCCAGTCTATGCTCACTTCCAAATGTATGCAAAGCAGGAGTCCTTGAAGGGCTGTGGAGTGACATGAAGCGCCTCGAGCAGGGTAAGGGCTGTAATGTGCACATTAAAGGTATTTCTAACAGCAAGGATGAGTTTATATACTTGCCAAAAAGCATGAACAGTCAGAGTTTCCATTCCTCTGCTCTAGAAGTTTAAGCTTTGAGATGGATGTGGATCATCACACGATCAGAGAGATCTTTTTCTTCTGTTACAGTTGGAAAAGGGTCTCTGGATTTGATTATGTGATCTTGCTGCAGCTGCCTGGGGAGGTTTGTAGAGCAGAGCCAGGCAAGGCTGGGATGGATCTCCTCAACCACTGTGCTGGTGCCTCTGAGAAGCCATCCCATCAAAGGAGCTTGCACAGTGCAGAGCTGAGCAGCCAGACAAGAGCTCATTCTGAGTGAGCTGGCTCTGGGAATTTCCAGCACGTTGAGGTGGCATTTTGTTTGTGTCACATAGCCTTGCTGAGAAATAGCGAGCACTTGTCTGAGAGGAATGCCATGGTAACCCAGCAGTGTTGTTTCCCATATCTGAGCTAACTTAATATAAGTGCAAGTGTGGAGTCTTGCACCTGGGGAGGAATAGCCGCATGCACCAATACAGGTTAGGGGATGACCTGCTGCAGGAGCTGTGCAGAGAAGGACCTGGGGGTCCTGGAGGACAACAGGTTGGCCATGAGCCAGCAGTGTGCCCTTGTGCCCAAGAAGGCCAATGGTATCTTGGGGTGCATTAAGAAAATCATGGCCAGAAGGTTAAGGGAGGTGATCCTCCTCCTCTGTTCTGCCCTGCTGAGGGCACATTTAGAACACTTTGTCCAGTTCTGAGCTCCTCAGTTCAAAAAAGATGGGAATCTCCTAGAAGGTGCCCAGCAGAGGGCCACAAAGATGATAAAGGTTTTGGAGCATCTCTCTTATGAGAAAAGGCTGAGAAACCCGAGTCTGTTCAGCCTGGGGAAAAGAAGACTGAGGGGGAATCTGGTTAATGTTTATAAATATCGAAAGGGAGGTTGTAGGCAAACAGATGAGGCCAGTCCCTGCTCGGTGGTGCATAGTGATAGTACAAGATGTAATGGCCTAAGACTTGAGCATGGGAAGTTCTGTACTAATATGTGAAAGAACTTATTCCTGCAGTTCTGTGATTCTGTAATTGAGACAGCTTGAATACCCCTTCTGAGCTCTACTGAGTGTCTCATAGATGCATCCTTTGTGGTCTTGTACAGTAAAATAAGAGACTGAGGCTGCAAGGTAAATCATCCCTCTGTCTTTCTAGAAATCATCTCTCTCTTACCAGTCTTTGTACTTAAATTTTCTCTTCTTTAGCTCCTTGTTCTCATGGGGCTTTATTACTGTAAGGCCTGGAATTTGTACCAGACCCTGCAAGCAGCAATGTCATCTTCACTGCCTCTTTGTTTCATCCTCAGGTATACAGACTACTGACCTGGTATTTAGGATGCTGTATAATCCTGGAAGTTTTCTGTGTTCAGTTTTCCTGAGCAGAGCATGGAGAAGATGGGAAAGATGAGTGCTCTGTTCTACCAGATTGGTAAGTCATACTTTTTCGGAGCTGGTTAACTGATATCCTTATCATTGGCCATGCTGTATCCAAGACCTTTCTAGCCAGGTAAAAGAGGAGTCAGCATATTCTGGTGAGTACTGGAGCTGTGAATCAGGGCAGGTCGTGTCAGCTGTAGAACTGACCTGCGTCTCTGCTCTGTAGTTTCTAAAGCTGTGTTGGAAAATAGATTTCCTTGGTGGTGTATTATGGTCACTCATCACTTCCTATGTGTGTTTTCAATCCCAGGGCGTTTCCTGTCCTGAGCACTGTACTATAACAGCCTCACCTGCTGGTTCATTCCCCTGTACTGACACATTTTCTAATTGGCCACGACATGACTGACAGTTGAACCCTTTGCTACCTTATTTGCTGTGAAAGGTTACTGACTTGAGTGAAATGTGTTTGGAAAGTAAGACATTTGGCCTGGGGTTTAACCTTCAGAGTGCTGGGAGCCAGAGAATTTGACTTCAGCTATTGAGTGTACCCACAAAGCTGACAAGGAGAGAACTCTGCATACACCTGAGTGGGAGGACAATGTTCCGTGTTGTCAGAGGGGCCAAGGCTTTCCTACAAGAGCTCTGAGACTCTTTGCAATTGCTGACAGAGGCAGTGTTGTGTTTTTGCTCGGGGCTTTTCACACCTTGTCTTTGCATATGGAGACTTGAGTTTAACATCCTTTGAACAGTTACCTCTGTCAGCAACTTGTGTTTCGTGGCTCAGACAAGACTGAAGGTTTGCTTTTTGATATTTTCCTTTCTCCTGTTTTGCCAGTCCCAGTTTGAAAGATGCGTGCTGTTACCAGCAGAACGAGGGACGTGTCAGCAGAGCAATTTACAGGCGGTCAAAGTCAGGGTTTTTTGGAACAAATGTGCTATTGAACTTAAACATTGCATAGCCAATGCACAAAGTGATTTTTTCCAATGAGATCCGCTATGGGAGAACAGACTGGGAACTGCTGAGGACATCAGAAATTTCTCTCTGGGCAGCTTAGCTGTGTGCTTTCATGTAGGGTGGATTGGATGGGTCCTTGGGGTACATGAGATGGCCCTTGTGTAGCCATGGAGCTGAGTTTTGTTCTCTACAGAAAGTGGTGGTGTTGGACTGCTTTAAACTTTTCCCCTCTACTGTGTATCTTGTATACTTTCACTGCATTGAATAATAGCAGTACAGAGCTGATAGTATCAAAATATATTTGCAATTTGTTTGCTATTTTCTAACTTCTAATTTCTTTCTAGGGCAATTATACCTACCAAGAAGACCTTTCCTTCCACATACAACACTGTGTATTTGAAACTATTTGAAATAGTCTTCTTTTGCACTTGTCTTTAAATACTTTCAGGCCAAGTAAACTTTGCTGCAAGAATATGCTGACTCCATGCAGGAGTCTGATCCTATGTGTGAAAGTAAGCAAATTCAATTACACTTGCTTCTCTTGTGCCGTGTTGAGTGGAACAAGAGGAGTTTCATGGTAACATCACCTAAAAAAACAAAGGAAACAAAATCCTTTGAAAAGAA
>PPHD01015975.1:0-15808 GCA_002909625.1 Bambusicola thoracicus
TCAATTCACTGCCCATCAGGCCCTAGGAGTACTTTTTCTGCAAAGCAGTCTTCTAGCCAGTTAGCCCCCCAGCCTGCACTGTTACATGGGGTTATCTGCCTCCATCTGTATGGCCCTGCATTTGTCTTTAACACAGCAAGGTTCCTGTCAGCCCATACCTCCAGTTTGGCTAGGTCCTTTCAAAGAGAAGTTCTGTTCTCTACTGTATCTTACCACTCTCTGCAGTTTTTTATCATTCAAAAACTTGCTGAGAAGGCACAACGTCTCATCATCCAGGCTGTTAATCAAACTTTACACAGTAATGATCCAGTCTCAACCTGTGAGGGATGCTATTAGCCATTAACTGCGAGTTGGACTTCGCACCACTTGACAGCAACACTTGGGGTACTGTCACCCAAACAGTTCTCCACCCAACTCATTCTACTGTTCTCCAGTTCACACCTCACTGAAACCACACAACGTTTCCTGTTCTATTTACAAAAGGACAGCACTACAGAACCCTAATCTAACTGGAGCCTTTATGAAATAAGATGACAAAAGAGCCTTGCTATCTCAGATCTTCAATCTCACAGCTCCCAGCCAATTAAATTTCTTTTATTCATTTTGTCACACAATACTCACATATCAAACGCTGTTTGGGCAAAAACCCCCATGATCACATCACACTAATCTAAAAAGGAAAATTACATGAAGCCTTATCTGAATGTAACAACAGATTAAATGAGCCAAAAGAGCAACCTGGAGCAAGCTCGCTTTTAAGTACTTAATGCAGAGCTATAAGAAAATATTATATGAGATAGCTGTATAAGATAAGAAGAACTGAAACTGTTCTTTAACTACATTATGTAACTCTACTACTTACAGCTGCAGTGCAACTTTTAGGAAAAGATAACCACCAAAACATCCCCACAGACATGGGACTTATTCTGGCAGTGCATCTCCCTCTCCTTCCTAACACTGCTTTCTAAGAAAACATGCCCAGAGTTGAAGTTGAAACCGGAGGCTCTGTATCTACTTGTCATTTTTCTCATGTCAGCATTCTACTTCTCTCAACTTGTCCTGTTAATGTATGGTGTTATAAAGAGCAGGCTTAAAAGAAATGTGCCAAGTTGAGCACCGTAATTAAAATGCAGTGCTTTGCCTCCTAACTACCTTGCTGAGGGATCATTTGGATCAGAGGGTGAAGATAACCTAAAAACTTCCTTTCCTTCAGGCTCTTCTCTATTAAAATTAACATGTTGCCATATTCAAACCTCTCCTCTGCTAATTTTGGGGAAAGAAAAAGGATACAGTTCAAGCAACTGTACTTTTTTTGTCAAAGTAATTAGAATATTCTCAGTATTTTCTCAGACCTCTTAAGCCTTCCTTAATCCTCCTCCTCCTCCAGTGAAGACTGAAACTACAATTTCCCCCAAAAGATGGATGCAGCCAGTTTGCTGCATATAATACGACTGCAAACGATAGTGAACATAACAGTTTATCACTTGTCAGTACCAACTTCAAGTCAAATATAGGAAAGGTAAACTCTCTTTACAGGTAAACTCTCTTTACCTTCCCAGTTCTTCCTTCCCTTCCTTCACAGCAAGGCTGACAGAAGCTAGTGAAGTTTTCTAATGCCAAATTGATAAACTAATAAGTAAATAGGGGCAGCAACATTTCAAAAAGATTCTAGAATATTCAAGAGAAAAGCCTATCGTAGTTCAAGCAAAAGAGATTACAGCCATTATGATAAGAAAGGGTAAAAGCCCGGGTAAGGATATCATCTACTGCCTAAAAGAACAACAGAACTTCCCTCTTGTCCAATCAGACGATAAGTACTTCTTTACAGCTTAAGCTTTCAGTCAAATTACTCAAACATTTCAATTCCTGACAAGCGTATACCTTTCCAATAAAGAATATATAACTTTCAAATCACTATAAAACAGTCAATAACCCGTGAAGTAACTCTACATGATGTTATGGACTTTCCAACATCAGCCATACACCACAGTGAAGTGTGAAAGAACGCACTACCTACCCTCTTTGAAACAAATCCACATTGAAGAATTTGTGGAGCTCCACGGAGAATTCTACCATAGCCTGAACTTCACTCATGTTTATGAGGATGAAGATGTCAAAACTTGTCAGCACCTCAGTTACTGAAAACAAACAGAAAACAATCTTTTAAAAACATATGCATAGGACAGTATCTAGCTGGTCCTTATAAAATGAAAATGCTATTATACACAGCTTTGTAGTTTCCTTAAATACACATTTCCTGTGCTAAACATGAACACTGGATATGCCAAATCCTGCCCAAAGTAATTTGTATCTTTGCTGTGGCGGAATCAAATATTATCAAAGAAGTATCACGATATGATTATCATAACACAGCCCTGGAACTTACTGATAGTTATGTACTGCAGCTCTGCTCTGGTAATTGGCTGGAGAGAAGAAAAAATATTGCCACAAAAGAGACAAAGAGCATGATCGCCTTCCAGCCCTTGCTGAAGCAGAATGACCAAGCAATTAGCACTACAGGGATAGCTGAATTACAGTGCGCTCAGACAGAAGCCCTAAGGCCTGACAGGAGCTGTAGGACTCTTAAGGGGAAGACTGGAGAGGAGAGGTAGGAGTTAAGGTGGGCAACACGCCCATTCTCAGCCAATCTTTCTTAGTAGCAAAGCATTAATTCTCATTGTCCTTTTTGCAGCCACGGACTGGCACCACACTGCTAATTTACAACTGCCTGCTGATACTTAAATTAAAATCCTACAGACTTTGATGAATTCTGCTGTTTTTCCTTCAACAATAGCAAGTGGATTAATAAAGCAGACTACCTTTTCTGCAAACATCTGCCTTCAATCTTCCCAGTTCCTGCAAGCACTGCCAGGTTTGAGAAATAAACAAACGAGAACCAAAATGGGCAATCCTTCACGCACATTAGTCCTCCTCCTGGCTCAAATGCAGAAGCATTTGACGTGGTCTAAGCTTGAATAGGTTATGGCATTTTTCTGTTTCTGTTATACAGGTTTAAACAAGCAGGTGGGAGCTTGCGAAGCAGCAGGTGGTACTACTGAGACTGAAAACAGAGTAGCTGGCAAAGAAAAGTCAGCCAAAGCAAAACAGCCACTTGAAAGCAAGTTACCTTAGGGGGCTACCTACCAACCAAATTATCTTGGCCTCTGACACACAATAAGATTTACCTTGCTGTACTTTCTCTAGAGGAGCTGGAAAGTTTCAAGCACCATAGCACAGGTTTAGATTTTTAACAATAAACAAGTGAATTCTAACCTTGGTTCAACAACCTGTTCAAGGATTCTGCATGCGCTTCACTAAGAACAAAGAAACAGTAACTTAGTACTACTGATGTAGCTGGGAACAGGGAAAGAGAAATTCTGCTTCTGAAGCTGAGTTGTAACAGTAGGAAGAACTCACATCAAGAATCCAGCATGCAGATTGGAGCTGCCCTGCCGGCAGGCTGCATGCAGCAGCCCCCTGCCCTGGGTATATCTGCAGCTCCATTTTTACCTGGGAATTTTCAAATGGAGTGCATAGAGCTGCAATCAGACATTCTACTCAAAAATCTGACCACGTCCCTTTACTTTTATAAGCCCCATCTCACGAGAGGAAAACATTTCTCCCTTCACAATCACACCTTATTCATGTCATCGCTTTTTGGCAGTACATACATTTGTGAACAGCTATTGTTCAGGATGAAGTAAAGGAAGAGTAAAATTTCATCAAAAATCTCAAGAGCTCACTAAGACTTACAACCACAGCCATCAAACCAGCCTGATGCATTCGTTTCACAAAAACAGGGTCACATTTCCCACTAGCTCTATGTTTTCATTGCTCTCTTTTATTTTAATAAAAAACATTAAAGATTAAAATAAGCTTTGTTACTTATATGAAGTAACTTTATTATGTATCTTATGAGAGCTGTTTTGAAAGTAACACTTCGTATATGTGGCCCAAGACAATTCCTGTTCACACAGTGTGGACCTGGCAAGCCGAAAGGTTAGACCCTCATGAACTATACGACACAGTTAACACATCTTGTTTAACAATCCTGTGTTGTAATGCACATTTAGATCAAGGGATCTTGACAGATATGCTGAATGATGCCTAAAGCTTGTCTGCAGTGCAAAGATTGTAACTGATAACCTAGACTACTCTGCAACAATTTCTTCTTCCACTGCTTTGGCTACAGGATTGAGATGTTCTCAATGGCCTTCAAAGCCAGAACCGGGAAGCTGTGCTTTTTCTCAGACGCACCAATTCTCTGGGGTTGCCATAGCATGTTACCATTGTGTGCCTCACCTACCACAGTCTTCTGCAAATGGAACCTGAGCTGTCACTGAGCTGATCCTGAAACTGCTGTGACCCTGAGCAACAATCCCAGGGGGCAGTGTATGTAACACCTGATGAAACTGTATGATACCTCAGAAAGTACCTCACTTAAAAATGCTCAAAAATTAAAAAAGAGAAATGGCTCAAGAGGACAAAGGATGCCACAGAGTTGTGTGAGCCAGCCAGCATTTTGACAAAACAGACTACATTTCCATGGGATGAAGACATCACGTCATCACATGCCTCAGATTCCCGAGCACTAATGGCACTATCCTTAGTCCCTGAACAGCTTGGCTCCCTCTAAGAGGGAAAACTGCTTCTGCGGGAGTTGCTAGCCAAGTAGTCACTCCCAAATGCTTCAGGAGTTGTCACCAGGCAGGAAACTCTGAACAGCCCAGAACAAGCCCAGTCAGACAAATTCAAAGGTCCACTTTATGAAGGAGTTAACAAGAAGTGCTCACTAGCTTTCTCATCACTGCCAAAATGTCTGTCCAGCAAACCTGTAATATTTCTGCTCTAACATGGCTCTGGCTGGGGCCACTCTCTCCCTGCTCTGTTGAACCAACTCAGCATCCCCAACCAACTCACGAAAGACTGCTTGGGCAGGCGTCATTGCAGACTGAACGCAGGGCCAAGCAACCACACAGCACCGCATGTTTCAAAGCAATAGCAAAGTACTTGCTCAACTACCAACCGGATTTGGGAAAGCGGCATCCTCGCCTCGTTCCAGTATCAATTGCTAAACCAACAAGAACTACTCAGCCACAGCTCACAAAAATGTGCACCAGAAAGCAATACTGCATGTCACTGCAAGCATCTGGGACTGCAGGCTACCAGCTGACCTCTGAGGATGGTTTGTTTTTGCTGAGCATCGGCTTGTCCCATGAGCTCTTTAATCAGGGTGAAGGGGAGCGTTCACTGTCCTGTCTTGACAGAAACCCTATCATGACTTTCTGTCAGTCTTTCATAACAGTGCAAAGGAAAACAGAGTTCTTTGAACTGTAACTGCTGCACAACATTTTCTGTTCTAAACATTTTAAAGGGGAAACTCAAACTTGGAGAGGCTGTCTTTAACTTCTGTTTGCTACACACAAAAAATCCAACTTGCATAGAAGTGTTTCTTTGTACATTCTATTTAAACGCTCAGCTAATTCTGCATTAATGTCAATAACGTTAAATGTCCACAACTCGTTTCAATACTTAATGAGTTGATTGGTGTATTTTAAAGCATATAATTAGCATTCAGAAACAGAGGTATTGAACTGAATGCTGCCCTGCCTGCTTGCGAGAAAGAAGAATCCTTCATCAAGAACAACCACATTAGGAACGATCGAGGTTAATGCAGCACATAAACAGTATCAGAGGAAGCAATAACAAATAGGAACATTCTAATACAATGAGAGCAATCCAAGGGTTTCACGTTTCTTGGTGGCTACTTAGAACTCACGAACAATCAAAACAGCATAGTAAAACCCAATAGTATTAAAGCATTGAGACTGAAAATCTCCAGTAGTCACTTGATCCAATACTGAAGACTAAAGCTTCACAATCCTGAGGGTTTAATTATACAGATCTTTTCTTAAGGAGAAAATTTCCTATTTATCCTTGCCAGTCCATGCTGCCCCACACTAGCTCATCACTTCTTCAATTATTCCAACTCATCTTCTCTGGGGCAACAGTACAAATTGGATCAAAGAAATATCATCGGATTGTAGAAGTCCACCAAAAAAAGTGTTTTTTCATTGTTTTTTGTTTTTTTAATTAATCATTTTAGTGATGCTTCACAGCAGCTACATCAGAGCACCTATGAGCGCAATGAAAAGACAGATGGAGGTATGCAGAAACCTCCTAAAGCAGCTTTGTTCTCCATGAAATGCTTGTCAAACAACGCCATTAATCTCCTTCTTGGACTGGGAGCTGCAAGACAGAGCTAAGAAACAAAACCACAGTACATCCAAAAAATATCTTACCTCTACAGGTAAATACTCCATTTTAGCACAGTAATTAACCAGTCTTCCAGTTCTTCACTATTGCTGTCAAAAGCATACTGCTTGAACTAGAAAACAAATCAAAACAAGAATGTTTTACTAAGTGCAATCTCTCTGGAGCTTTTCAGTACTTGTGTTCTTTATTCTCTTTTCCTTTGTCCTCACATTGCAAATCATCTCCAGCAAACACACATACGTACCTTCCACCACCACTCTCCCATTTGCCCTCACCTCCTACACCACAATTTTCAGCTTTCTGCAAGTGCAGCAGTCTGACACCTACTTTTTCAAAATGAAGCCTAGAAATATAATGCTTCTTGAAGCTGGTGCCCTGGCAAAGCTGATGTTACCACAGTCAAACCACCTCTGTGTGTGCTGAGGACATTCACTATCAAGCTCCTGAAGGGCTCCACGCACCCCAGGTGCTGCCACAGCCCGCCTGGTCTCCAGAGACAATCTCAGATCACCGACAGCAGCAGAGCAAGGAGGCAGGAGGAGATTCTGGCCCGAGTTGCCAAACACATCTCACGTCCCCATGCAGCCCCACATGGCTACATAGAGAAGACAGCCTTCAGTAACAGGTCAGATGAAATGTTCCTGCTAAACCCTGTGTCTCTCCCGCTCAGGAGACAAAGACACTCTGGCTAAAATGCAGGAGACAGGCCCTAAGAACATAGTTCCCTAGAGCAAACTCCCCGCTGCATCTGATATCCTTTGGATTTTAGACACAGAGAGAAAGGAATGCTTATTTATGCTTTCTTGGAGGAACTCTGTGTCCCTTCTGTATGAATTTCAGAGAAACACAAAACCTATTGCAGCTTGTGCAGGCAAGCTGTGAAACTAAACTGTTTTTGCTTTAGCTTCAGAGAAAATAGAGAAACTGGAGCATAAAAAATAAATCACCCAGATTTTTTTTAAATAGAAAATGCTTTTGCTTGTCATGTGTAACAACATCTTCGACACCACAAATTATTTTTAATGCCCTGGTAAAATTCCAATACCGTAACACTGCATCAAAATGACATGGACTTTTATTACATTTATTTAACTGCACAACGCAGACTGTGCCATACTTTGTTGTTTGGGTTACTTTTTAAAGGATGAAGCTGTTTTAAAGAAGAGAGTGAGCACAAAACCCCCAGAGTGGGTAAGACTATTCTAGCCTTAAATTGAGTTTTTAATACTCAGTAGAAGTCAAAACCAAAAGTACAGAATCCTACAAACGAAAGTATAACAAAGTGCTTATTTTCCTCTAGTTTTCTCCTAGCCTTCATCACTCTTCAGGTAATGTTTTCTTCTGAGCTCCTGCAGGAGCTCTGTACATCTCTCTGCCTGACCTTTTTCTCCCTTTATACTCAGAGATCCAGTATCTGCCAACACAAACTCAACCACCATCTATCTCTGTGCTGATGACTCACAGATTTGTCCTCCCCACCTGAGAACTGTCTTCAGTTCCAATTTTAGCTGTTTCTTGGACGCAGTCTTCAGCTAAAACTCATTGTGGCTGAAACAGAGATCTTACCCTAACCTGCACAGCTCTTCCTAATGCTTACTTTCAGAGTGTGCACAATAGCACAAGTTCACTGTAAACTAAATAGTATTTTTTCATTTACTCTTCTCACAGATTTGACAAGACCATGCACAGCACCTGTCAAATGTTACCGTATGTGATCAGAAATGTGTTCCATCTACCTAGATGGCCAAAACATATCCATATCCACACTCATTTTAATTATGGTTAAGCTGAAAAGTGTAATTCACTGCATGTATTAGTTCAGCACGGTGCTGCAAAGAGCCAGCCTTTTATTTTGATCATTTCACCTCTCCTTCTGCATTTCAGGCTCTCCAGGGAGAGCCCAGAACCTCTGCATCACGCAGAACTCACTTGTCTGCTTTTAAAATCCTCTTGGACCTGAGCAGCACCCAGCATCACAGTGTCCTGACTGATGACCAGAGCTCCTCAGCACTACGAACAGAGCCCAGTCCTCCATAATTAAAAAGGTGAGAGAGGTACGTAAGAAATGCTAATTGAGATTTGGGTTGCATAAACATCACGTTGTAAAACAAGGGAAAAAAAACACCAACATAATGTTAAGTAGAGGTATCTAGGATATCTTATTCAAATTAACTCAATATTAAAAAGACAACACAACCACTACTCAGAAAGAACCAACAGAATAGACTGCTTTATATAAGGATTTGTTATTTGAATGAAGACTATACTGTTTTGAAATCTGCACAGTTCTCCATATCTGAATATAAATATCCCCTCTCACTTGAATGTAGTTAAACGATGACTGAATATTATAGGCTCAAGGCAAAACCCAACGACGATAGTTTTCTTCCTGTAGGTTCTCTGAGGCTGTATCGCTTCGCAGACAGCCGCTACATGGCTCGATTCACCTTTTCTAACAAAGCTGGTGCAGAACAATGATGACACTTCCATGGAATAGATAAACAACCACCATTCAAATTTTCCCATATTATTCTTTAAATTTAGAACCAATAACTGTGCAGGACACTGATAAAAACAACACACTCGCTACTTTGAGCTGACAACTTGATTATTCCCACCGAGCGTGGAAGTCGTCAATATGTTGCACTTATTTCTTTTCTTCTGCCTTGTTAGTAGATCACGTGTGCGATGTAATAATTCATCTTGAACGTTTATTAGGCTTATTTCCTTTTACCTTAGCATTGCACTTTGTCTGCCTGACAAATGACATGGTATTTCTAAGCTTCCTCATTAAAAAGTTTAACGGGAAAACTTCTGTGAGCAGCAGAGTAACAAGCTGCCTTCCTGCAGATGCATTCCTCTCCCTCCACTATGATAACCCTCTATCTGGCCATGACACCTTGACCAAGCAGAAGATCACACATCCTGCAGGTACTACAGACCTATCTATATCGAGTGTGAGGGGCCAGCTGCTGCAAAACAGACCACACAGCAGCTGACTTCTGTATTTTTCCTCCTAGATAGGGCATTCACTGCAGTGCCTGCCGTGTTCAGTTGCCGGTGTACACTATACATCATCCTTGAGAGACTTTCTCCTCTTTCACATTTGGTGGAATTGAGCAATGGTTTCCGACTGTAGTTCATAAAGAAAGAGGAAACAGAACACGAACAAACCAAACTGAATGCTTCATTTGCCTTTTACAAGGACTTCCCCTAAAAATATAAAACACATTTTAAAAGTTATGATTAAAAGGGTAAGAACTAACTGGCAGAAATTTGACTGCCATCAAGACCCAGTGAAATGCAGCAGCTCCATGACAAATACTGGCAGCTCAGGATGGGTGCTCCATCTAAACCAGCCCTTTGGTCCCAACCAGCAGCCAAGTGAGAAAAATGATGCAACTGTTACCACATTCGCGCACTAAGAGCCAAGGAGAGTGGACTTCTTTTGTTTATCATTTCCACTTAATAAAACCAACCTATTTTTTCCTAACAAGCTATTCAGGAGAACAAGATGGGGCAAAAAGAAAAATAAAGTGCTTTCTCCAAATATTTAATCAAAGTCTCCTTGAACATTACATCAGAAGCACATAATGATCTTACAATAAACTAATCAACAACCATAAATTTGCAAACTGTACTATTTTGGCTTAAATAGCAAACTATATATAACAATATATAACAATATATTCACCTGCTCATAATCTTAAGAATTTAGGAAAGATGCACTATGTAGGAATTAACACACTGAGAAAGGGGAGCTTGATAAAATAGTTTGATTCTATTCAATTGAAGAAGTTCTTCATAAGGGGTCTAGTAAGGATTTCTTTCAGTGTAATTAAAAATACTTCCTTTTCCTACTTATACAGCAAGAAAATCAACACTTCTTTGAATTCCATGTGCCAGGCAATGCCGTGAAATGAAAAATAGGTCTCATGCGTACAAATGAATTTGGCATTAAAAAGTCTGCAATGACTGTTGCTGTCATTACTCTGCTGTATTTTATGAATCAGAGTAATGCTCGAGTCACTTATTGCAACTTCCTTCCCAGCACAAGTAAATTTATTGTTAAAAAAATAGATCTCTGATTTTAAGAGCAATAAAGAAGAAATCTAACGGTACGTGCTCAGTGAATTATTTCTTAAGTAGCAATTCTGTAAATAAAACAGAACACCCTTTACTGAGTTAAGTCATTGCTCCAATACCTGCTACGAGGTCACGGTTTGACAAGACAGTAAATACAGTTTAGATTTGACAGGTTGATTTTTACTGGAAGGCTTCACGCCAAATAGTTACCGTCTTTCCTCCCACAATAGGCATTAAGTCAGCACAAATGATATATTGTGTACTCTTATTAACTTGAGAAACGTGATAGTTTGCCTGCCTGATCAAAGTTACAGTACATAATCTGACAGTAAATCTGATCCAGGATCGGTGGCCACAAAGCCACATCCTTGGTAGCTCCTGCACGAACACCATCTGTGGTGACAAGCTGGATGTGCCAAGATGGAAGAACAGGCGCTTCGCTCGGACCTTTCAGCAGACAGAAATTATTTCATTGACAGATGGGGGTACTGCATCAGAGCCTCATTTATTTTTTAACACATAATGTTAATAACCTAACACAAAGTCAGCTGACTTGGAGCTGACTTGACAGGAATATATCTATACAAACGTAAAGTCTGATATTAATTTTTCTGTTACAGTTTGGCTTCCAGTTTCCCACCATTTTAGCAAAACAAATCGAGGCAAGCATTATTATACGTAAATTTAAGTTAAAAGATTGCTTCTTTGATATTAAATGCAAAAAACCCAACCATTATAATTCTGAACATATAAAGCACTGTTGTCATCTTCTTGAAATCTGCCCATTGCCTTTACTCAATACTGATTAGAGAAATGCCATACCTTCTTATTTTGATCTTTGTTCATGATTTTTACCAACGATTCTTCAAAGACCCTCCCTGCAACTGTTTTTGTACACAAAACATGCATTGGCCTTACATTCAAATCTATTTTCTTTTAGTATAATGCAATTTAGGTCTGGCTATATGATACAAACACAAAGTTGAAGGACAACTAAATGGACTGTCACTGAGAGCACTGACCTCACAAAGCTCACACTGTCATGGGAAGAGTATCCCAGAACGTGTGTTAAAACTATTTATACACCCAGTTTTCTGACATACATTGAGGCAACCTCCATGTCAGTCTAGTGTAATTATTGCTGCTTGCTTAATAGTGACCCGGTAAGGAAGAACCCTACTGATCCCTGTAACCTCAGATGGCATCTCCAGCAACTTATCTCCTGCTCAATTCCAAATCTAAGAGCACCAACTTGGAGCACATCTAACCTTTATAAGTCTATATTATCACTCTTTTCTACCACTGCAGCCTGGAGTAAACCAGATCATACCCAATAGAAATAGAAGTCAGAAAAGAAAAGAAGAATCAAATTAAATAAGACCATTCCTTGCTCTCTTTTATTTGCTTTAGAAGAGAAAGATCTGTCCATAGTTAGGCCAATATTAACGCCTAACCCTGAAGAAACGAGCAGGAACTCAGCAAGAATTCAAGCCATCTCTTCCCATGAAATTACACCAGAACACCAGCAGCAGCTTGACAAGCTCCCATCCCAGGTGCTCATTTCTGTCTTCACAGTATCTCACTCCCACAACATACTGCCCGTGGGACAGCATTTTAAAATGAATTAGTTACCATTTTAGAATCATCTATTTTTGCAGAGCTCCATCAGATCACTTCCTTATCCTGTTTCAAAGCACAGCTCCACAAATAGCTCTCACCACCCCTGACAGGGAAGGGACGGGGAGCTGCAGCAGGGAGACAGCAGCCCCTCAGAGCTCCCTTCTCTTCACATCAAAAGGAGCCAAGCAAAGACGCTTAAACGGCAGCAATTGTAGAACAATTTGCCCTTCTCACAGTCATTTTAGAGGTAAAAAGCCCTCCACTCCTTCCTAGCAATAACTAAGCAAGTTAGAAGCAGAAAAGAGCCAATGTAAGTACTCCTCCTGCCCAGTAAGGATATAGCCTCAAGAGGCCAATCATAAGCCCAAATCCGACTTCTCCTGGGATGTCCCAACCCGTCCTCCACAGGCTTGCATTTCAAGGAAGGAAACAACAACCTGTGAATCCTCCAGAGAGGCAGATGGGGGATATTCCTCTCCTGAAGGGAGCACAAAGGGCTGGGAAGCGTGAGGAGCTTCAAGCGCGCCTCTCTTTGGGCAGGCTGAAAGCTGTGCTCTGCTTGCAGGATTACTGACTGGTGGTACTGACAGCCTCATATGACAGCACACCTTTAGCTGAAGCAGGGCTTTTCCCCTTCCTGTCATGGAGGCAGAGCGCCAGGCCTGCCATGGCGTCCACAGCACTCAGGCCTCACTCTGCCCTGCACAGCACCGGCACTGTCCTGCCACCACGGTGCCAAAGGAAGTTACATGCAGAGTCCCTGCTAAACACATGAATACAGCAACCCTATCGAGTTTTCCTTTTGCTTATTCCACAGCTTAATAGCTTGACGCCCCTTGTCCCTCCCCACATGCCACCTTCCTGACAGAATAATGCTGACTCTGATGAGCTGTGAGGAGAACTGACACAAACGCAAAATGGCACTGCTGTGCTGGGGAGCAACGTGTTCAAAATAACGCCAACTTAATGATCACCTTCAGCACCTTCAATGGGGAGACGTGAAGGGTTACATCAAAACAAAGCAGTAAACCGATTTTGGAATCAGCCTGAACCGTGACAGCAATTACAAGGCATTGCCTTGTAAACAATTTTTGGTAATGCTGAACAGTGTTTGTTCATCCTTTTTTTTCGCTACAATTTACTTGTCATATTCAGTCAGAAATTTACACACTAGCGTTTTTTAATCATCGAATTCCTTATGTGCCCCCTTCAAATATGCAGCAGCTAGAACAAGGAAAAACAGCTATTAAATACAACACGACACAGAGAAAAGAAGCCCAACTACCAGGAGCCAAATTACCAGAGGTTTTCCCTACTGGGTGCACAAATGATTAGTTTTCAAACAGACCCTCGTCACTGTGTTTGAGAGGGACAAACTCAAAGCTGATCATCCTGACTCCAGATTTATCTTCCCATCTAAACTCCACCAGCTTTCATAGACCTCACAAGTCAAAAGACAGGTACATACCTGTCCGAACTTCTTGTCACCAGCCAAGAGTCAAAACAAGTATTTGCAGCCTGAGCTGACATTCAAATTACTATCACAGTACCACAATGTCCTTTCCACAGAAGGGATCGTATCTGAAAAGCATGCAATGCAAAATTAGTGCCAGGTTAAATCCGATGGCACCGAGCTTCTGCCTGAGTGACAAGGGCTTTCAGTAGGAAAAGCCCAGCCAGACATGACTGTGTAAGGCTGGAGGTGCAGGTCCCAGCTTCCTCGTTTAGGTCTAGTATTGACCTCGGCTATTGTAAGGCTTTCTCTCTTTGCCTTTTTACATGAAAAGCGGTAAATGCAGATTTTCTCTTACCTACGCCCCATTGTTCTGGCACCTCAAATAGCCGCGCTACTGCGGCGTATTTTGATCCAACTCATTTCACTGAGCTGAGGGATTTACGGTCAGAGGTACATAAAATCCCAGGCTCTGGAATCGTCTGATCATTGATTTAATCTCAGGCTGCCCAGAAAATTTAAAAAAGAAAGAGCATTTACGGAAAGCTCAATGGGCCACAGACAGACAGGCAGGCTAGATTTAAATGACTAGATATACAAATACCTTTACTAATATGAGACGCAATTCTAATCTACACTAGTCAGTTGCAATTTTTTAACCAGGAAATCTACAAACATTACGCAGAAAAATCAAGCGGCAACTGAACTGACAGCCTGGGAAGAAGGCATTTGCTACAAGAAGCATTCTTAAACCTGCAGGAGAGCAAGTAGTACTACATATCTTCCATGAGTTTTAACAGAAAGAAGATAAAAGACACACTGTGAATCATTCTGATATCAAAACTTCAAATCCTTAAAGGGATACTTGCTTTACTAACTTCAGAAAATCATCTAGAGCAAAAAGAGAGGTCAACTTATTTTATAACCAGAAAGCAGGGTTAGTTGATCTAGTTTGACATCCTGTATACAGGAGGTAACAAAAGGCCAACGCCGTGATCGGTAAAACATTAGAGTGACAAATTCGTTAAGTTAAAACAAGTGAACAAGGCTGTGACTGTAAGTAAGCAGAGCTGAGTCAGAAAAAGAAGAAGTTAAAGGTAAGGCTTCCTGTACAACTGACAAATGCTGAGGATCTTTTCTTACATCTAAGAATTTGGATGAGGAGAGGGTGTTGGTGATTTATAAATGAGATTCAGCAAACTAGGGGGTTTATATATAGAAATAGATGTGTCTGAATATACATGTATAAAATTATATAATGTTAGTTAACAAATGCGTAACTTCTCATTTTAAAAATATAAATATGAAAAATATTGTTTTTAATTTTCCTGCTATAAGTCATGCAACTTAGGAAGGAAGGAATTCTGCATTTATTTTTAGTAAGAAATATTGATAAGGGAGACTTCATGTTTTGCTCCCAACAAAGGACTGTCATTCTTAGCACTGAAAATGCCCCCAAATCCAAAAACGCTAAAGAAAATCCACGAATAGAATTGAAGCCATTTCGGTCCGTTGTCACACTTTCAACCTTTGTTCTGCTTATACACTGAACTCTCGGAGGCTTCGCTCTGCTCCTCATTCCTCCGCCTGTTCTTTCCAAGAATAGTGCTGTCACAGATTTCCTGCTTGAAGTAAACACAGTTCGCTCACCTAACTTTTCCCTGGCCTCAAACTACAACAAACTATTTCCTCCCTTTCTGATTTTCTCCTTGTAAACCCTTTGTTGTATCCTCGTGTTACCGCAAACGTTCCACGTATTGTTCTCTGAGGAAGACAATTTGTAAGACAGACTTCTACAAATATCAACGACACGTTGTTACCAACATACCACAGCTTTCACTGGAAACAAACGCATAAATATTTAACCGCTGCGTTCATACTTCTACAATGACAGAGCCTTCCATGCACAACACTTCGAGATATAGTCCATGAATGAGCGTCATCAAAATGTGCTTAGTAAAATGCTACAGTAAGCCAAAATCAACAAATACTTAAACTTAAAAGCACGTGCCTCGTGACACAGAAAGCATAAAGCACATGAATGCTCCGCGTGGCTATGCTGCAGAAATGGCATCTACTCAGAAGCAGTGCGATCGGAGAAAGTTTCACAGGGAAAAGGAAGAGCAGCTTTGAGTGCATTTGACCGATCAGATGCAGTCTGTTGCTCCTCCTCATTTAAACCAGCAAGATGCAAAGTCTTAAAGGTTCCTATATCCCACATATAACACATTCCAACACGCTTTTCATTAAAAGATCACATTTTCAAAGGAAAAATGAACTCTATGAATTTAATTCATAATTAAATGAGCATTACGTTCATAGTTGAACCAGAAAAGAGACGGAACGTGCTTGCATTCCCCTTCAACACTTTGG
>PPHD01015976.1:0-15808 GCA_002909625.1 Bambusicola thoracicus
GGGGAGGGGAGGGGCGGGGCCGGGCGGGGAGGCTCCGCCCACGACCGGCCGCGCCGCCGGCGGAGGGAGGAGTGGGGCGGCGGGGCCGCGCATGCCCGCGGGGCGGCCCCGGGCGAGGAGGGCAGGTGTGTGGGAGCGGGCGGTTGTGCGGTGCGAGGTACCGCTGTCCGCGGAGAGAGGGCATTTCCCGCTCGCTTTTGGGGTTCTTTTAACTCTTGCCTTTATTTTCCCCCTTTCCCTTCCCCTCTCTGCCTCCCCGTTCCTCATCCCCATTTCCGTGTCATATAGCAGGCTTTAATCGGGATCTCTCCTCTTTAAAATGCTTTCTTTGATGTCACCTATGTTTTCCTCTTTGCAGCAGCTCATCGGAAGGTGCGCTGTATTAAGCTAAATCCGCGCCTGGTATTACATCATGTGCCCTCGACCGAGTGTGGGAGATGATGGTAATTCCATCTGGATTGCTGTTGATATTAACGGACTGCTCAGGATTTCCTCTTGTGGTCTCATGTGCATTGCAAAACCCTTGGTTCTCGATCAAACAGATAACGACTTAAGAAATAAGCACACGCACTTGCGACATCCCAGGAATTACTAAAAGAAGGAAAATACTTAGTAGGTCATCAGTCTCATCCATCTCCCCAAAGAGAGTAGGAGTGTTCCCCGTGGTATAATTTATGGCCATGTGCCCGTTGTCGTCTCAAGTGCTCCAGATATGTGGCTTCCTCGCTGCTGTAGGGATTTAGGTTAAGTCGGGGCTGAGTTCTGTAGCATCACAGGATTCCGCATCTGCTGCTCCTCTGCATCTTCCCAACGGGGCCGCTTGGTTGCAGCTGGACATTCTTTGCTCATCAGCATGGGAACACCTTGCCTATCCCTTCTTGTGTCCATCAGCAGCTTCCATGTGCCTGCTTACCCCTCTCAGACTTGGGTTTTGTCTGAGGTAACCCAGCACTGCCCAACACCATCATGAATTTGACTATGGACTGCGTGACGTCGCTTGTAGGTGTAGATGCAGAACCATCGGTCTGTTGGCTTCTACCCTGAGGTAAGGCGGTGGTGTTGGTGCTGAAGCTCCAGCTGGTACGAAGCTGTTACTGATAACCCAGACCTTACAGAAGAGCCCTGCTCACCTCAGCAGCAGGATGGCCACTGTGGAATTTGGATGCATCAAACCCTACTGGAAAACCATCATCACGTATTGAGTCACGTGAAGGGACGGCTGCAAACAAGTTTCTCTCACCCTTCTAAAATGTGACAGAAGTAATCAAATCTAGCTTTGGCCCGGGGACAGTGACCTTAATTTAAAATCAATCACGGATCCCTCTGTCAGTGATGGCTGATTGCCCCGCTCACATCTCAGCCCGCTGCTGTGGCAGCCCTGCCACCCCCAGTGCTGTCACACAGAGCTAAGCGCTGTGTCGCCTCCATGCTGGGGAGGTGGGCGTTGTGCGGCCTCAAGCACTTGTACACAGATTTGAGAGGGGAATTCTGTTGGGCGTTCGCTCATGAAACTCTACAGCATGCGTGTCCAGCCTTTTGGCTTGCCTAGGCTGGTGTCACGGTGTTCATGCAGTAAAACTTGCTCAGGTGCTTGAGGGGGCTGCTCACTGGATGCACTTGGAACCTGCGTGAGCTTCGTTGTGAGGTCAGGTGGCTGAGGGAATGACGGAAAAAGGATTTGCATGGGCTGTATGTATTGCCTGTGCTGATGGGCTCTCGCCGTTTCCCTTTGCGAAGGATGCAAAGCATGCGGCACCATTCATCTTCCTTTTCTTTGATGCTGTGACAGTGCTGTGCGGCAGCAAAATAAATGCTGCCAGGTGTGGTTATTAAGATGCCAATCCAGGATATGCTACAAGCCTTAAATCAGACCCACAAATTCCGTGTAAGCACCCACACTGTAAGCGCTGGGCAGGGAGAGCTGATAGATGGGTGCACCTGTGCTGCTGTGAGCTTTCAGAGCACAGCAAGGTGCTCCTTGTATGCAGAATGGGAATTCTGAGCAGATGCGGGATTTCTAGCGGCGGAAGTAATTTTCTGTTTGTTTGGCTTTTTTCTCTAATAATATATGGATGGTAGAGAGCTTGTGACTGGTCTAAATTGAGCGCTAAGCAGCTTTAAAATTGTTCAAGGCATTATCTATTGGGAGGAAGTTTATAAAGCTCCATCTCCATTATTTGAGTTTTCATGAGGTCATAATCCACTTGACCCTTGTGGTTTATTTCATCCCTATTGTCCCTCAGAGGAATTATAACCTTTACCATTACCACTTGCTAAATATATCAAGGGGTTTTAGTGACATTATAACAAATCACCACACTCAGCATTGTTGCTCGTAACGTGACCATAATACCTGCTGATTTTTGATTCTTTGCCTTTTTCTGAGGTCATCTGAAACCAAAGCGCTGGCTTCTTAGGTATTGTTTTGGGAATCGAACACTGAATGAACTCAGGAATATTGAAATCAAGCACCAATTCTGAAGCCAAGCACTGAATACCGTTCAGGTAACGCTCCTCTCGCAATTATTTTTCTTTCCTGTTATGAGTGTTCATAAGAAATCATACTGTAGTTTGATTATCCTGAAAGCAAGTATTGAGATGATCAAGGGTATCGCAGGTAAGTCACTAGTACGTCTAGTACTAGACTAGTAAGTCTAGTACGTCACTATATGTGGCTATTTAAAGAGATAAAACACAGAGAAGGTAATGGAAAGTGAGAATCTGGGACAGAAGTAATACATACAGTCATGTTTCTTTCTACAGCTCAGTCAGTTTTCCAGGTGGGTCCCATGTCGAGCCTGTAGGAGATTTTTGTAAAGTTATAGAGAGAACTCTCCATGGGAAAGTTGTGCAGTCTGCCAGTGTGCCTTTGTGCAGTCACTTCAGGACCAGCCGGGATCAGATCTTGGCCTCCAGACTATTTTGATGAGCTGTACCTTGTAAAACTGCCACTGGGATCCAGTCAGCATTGGGCTGGTCTGGGTGTATGGCACCATCTCAGCTGATGTACAGCACGACGCCTCTGAACAGAAATTCCCATCTGATGAAGACCTGGAAATCTGTCACTGGAGAGAGAAGGAGGGGTACTCTGTCTTCGTCCTGCAAACCTTTCTACTGTGGCCAGCAGGGCCATTGGGGTACACTTTAACATCCCCCACCAAGCCACAGGCTTCACGTCTCCAGCATATTAATTTACATCTGTGCTAGTCACTCTTTTCAACCCTTATGGTCAGTGGAGAGAAATAGGCACTTTTAGGATGCAATCCATTTGACCTTTCTTACACATCTACTTTAGGAAGAGATAAATCACTCCCCCAAGTGTCTGCATTTTTTCTGTTGACCACAGAGGGACTGGAGGGTGATTCATTCAGAGTCAGGTATCAATATTACAGGCTGTCTCTGTACAGTTAGGTGAATCCCAACGTGGTTTTCTACACAATGACAACTGAAGTGCTTTCAAAATAATTTTGTTTATGTATCTTGAGCATGAAAAACAACATATATTTTGTCCTTCTTGTACAGTATGTATGTTTGAGAAGCATTACCTTAGCAGGGTCTACATTTTGTGCCTGAGATGGCCATGTTGATGTTCTGTTCAGGATTGTCTTCAGCTACCGACTGGGAAATGGGCAATTTCTGTACTTTTTCACCCTGTGGCTTACACCAAATATTTGTCTGATTTAATTTACAGGTAGAGGAAAGGCACATTTTCCAGCAAGGAAATGAATGCAGCATTAGAAACATCACTGTATAAAGCCAGAAATCAAAGTTGAATGTGCATACGTTTTTGGTTTTGTTTGTTTTGTTTTGTTTTATCACAGGACAGGGTTTTAAATAATATTAGTAACGAAAGATCTGTAACTGTACTGCCATAAGCACATTAAGGCAGTGTACAGCACAGCTCAGAAAAGGCCCAAGGCTCAGATGTCTATCTCTATGTTCTTGTATTCCCAACAAGCAGTGAATAATGCATTAGTTTTGCTTCAAGCATCCTATTTTGAATATGCTTTGGCCAGAATTATTAGCTTTCATGTAATGTGTATTGTTAACAGAGGTCACGCTCTATGCCCATCCAGTGCGGTCTGCAGGCGTGCTCTGGCACAGCGCACAGGAAGGCTTTAGTAGGAATTCTCCTTGTTGGTTGTCTCCACAGGATCCCCTAAGATTTCCAGATTGGAGGGCCAGATCCAGCTGAAAGCGGCGGGAACCTCCTTCCAAACACCACGCTCATTGGCTCAGGCCCAAAATATTTAACAAAGCTGAAGGAGGGAACACTTACATTGCACTGACACGGGAGGACTGCTGCTTTCTCTCTACCACCCTGAGACCAGCCATCTCTATGCCTGGACACACTACTGGGTGCGTATTGGGCTGTGCTGAGAACATCCAAAGCCAACTCCCTGGAGCCGTCCTGTGGCCGGCTAAGGAGAGAGTACTCTAAAAAGATCCTTCCCTAAGGACAGCGTGGTGAGGGCCACCAGCACCCTAGGACTGGCCCTAGTCATGTGCTGAGCAGGGGCTGGCTTAAGAGCAGAACAGAGCCTGGGGAGAGAACCTGCTCTTGGTTGCTGTAAAGCTGTTGTGCTTTCTCCTTCTGCAACTGCGGTGGTCTAAAAAGTGAATTAGCTTGCAAGGAGCTATTAAGAGAATGCTATTTAAGATACAGGGTATAATTTGCAAAAGAGTAGGCGTTTACACATCCGCGTGTACACACACACAGGCACGCACATCCCGTATTTAAGTTTCCACAGCTACCGCTGGTGCAATGCAGCCAGCTGTTAAATCCGAAATAGCAACGAGAGCACATCATACGCCCTCCATATTACCATTTGAAAGGGACAGTTCCTTGGGAGGATGAGAATTTGACAGCATATGAATATGTCTGAGACTCTATTAGGCACTAATTCAGCAGGACTGGCTGAATGAGATGAAGAAGCAATGAGGAGGAGAGAATCTCTTCAAATTTGAGCTGATTGGTAATTTTGATGAAAGCCCTTTAGTCTCATTCACTGACTGTTAATTACCTCTGGAAATTAACATTTATTTTTCTCTTCGGGAAATGTTCAGCTGCCAATATGGAAAGATTAATTAAATTTTTCCATGGATGAAGGTGAAAGGAGGGTCCTTGCGGTCAGCGCGCATTTTGGCTCTGGAGGCAGGTATGTCGTGACAGCTCCCCTTTGGAAAAGAGCAGTTAGTGTTTGGGGATGATAAGTGTGTCCCTGTCTTCCTGGGGTGGGAGGGCATGCCAGGTGCTGTCAGTGGGAAAGGCAGGGTATGCAAGTGCTGTGAAAGAGGGGAGGGAAACAACAACGATGACTGGAATTAAAGAGTTTGGAAGTAAATTAGGGGAAGCCTCTTCCTCCACCCAATGAGAATTAATTAACAATTCAGGACAAAAGTATCTCTGCTTAAATCAAAGGGAAACCCTCAGCTCGGGCCCATCTATACAGCGTATCACAAAAGTTAATTGATTCAAAAAAGTGGTAACTTGAACCTCACATTCATAAACCGTTCATAAACGCGACAGCTTCTCCTACCAGTTCTCATTTATTTGATCTTGGCTCAGCCTCAAAAGCTGCTTTTGTCAGCACTAATGATGGCCCTTCCACTGCTCAAGAGTTTATTTCCAATATCCACTATTATGCCACCCACTCCCGCTGTGCAGAAAAGAAAAAGAAAAAACAAAAAAGGAAGAAAGAGCAATGTCCTAGGGAAACTCCTGTGCATGTTCGCTATGGGCATTTGAGTTCCTGATTTGTAGCTGTGAAACCAAGCGTCTAGGCATAGCTGGTAAACTCAGACAGCATTATTAAAAGAAAGGAGTGCTCTGTCCCTATTTTTTTTTTCTTTTTCTGAAAGGAAATCTTTGCATTAAGTTTTAATGACCAGTAAAATAGATGGGCAGTCCTTGGAAGCACAATAGATAGATCTCAGACTGCCTTTGTGATGCTTGCGAGGAAGAGATGAGGCAGCTCGGAAGGCAAATAGGTCAAGCAGACCCAGCAGCTTTCCAGAAGCAGCCTGGCAGAGAGCAAAGCACCACAAGAGAAGCCAGCGCGGTCAGTTGAAGCCACCCGGGCAGCCAGCTCCCAGGCTCGCTCACTGCAGCACAAAGTGCAAAGCACAGCCCTTTGCTGACCCGGCTTGCTTTTGTTGGAGGAAATCCCAATTAGCCACAGAGGCATGGGACACTGTGCATGAGGTTTAGCTGATGGCAGCGCTGAAGGGTTTGGGGGGTTACACTTTGAAGTGTCTGTTACAGATGATATAGCATGGTGCTTTGTGGTCCTTCACAATTATATAAGGAGGAGGAAATACTACTTTGACCCAATGGCAAATCTCCTATAGCTTGCAGATTTTACCTGTCTTCTCTATAGTGTGTTTTGAGATCAATACACAGGGGCACAACAGCCAGCCGGTGTTTGCTATACTTTGCGTAAGCCGTAGTGTAAGAGCTTGCTGCTGGCCAATGGTGCCATCTTTTGCCTGCAATAAATTTGGAGATCAGTAATTTACAGTCTGTTCAGCTGAGTAAGTGCTGGGGAGGAGCACTGCAAATTATGAGGAACGGCAGCAAGAAGCAAGTAAAAGTGTTATGAACAGGGAAGATTGGATAGAAAGGGGTAAGAAACTCATATCTAGGGACTGGCATAGTGGCCAGTCTGGAAACGAAAAGAAAACAAAAACAAAAACAACAAAAAAAGAAGAGAGTTGACTACAGAGTCTGACCAACCTAGACCCCTTTTTGTAGGCTTTAAAAAATGTCACCACATGAAACAAATATATATTTTCCAAAGGAAGACATGAAGTGTCTCAGTTAGGTTTTTATGAACGATTTCTGTTTCTTTCCCAGCTAAATCTGCTTATGTTTGACTCAGTTCTACAAGTTGCTTCTTCAGAACAGCATTTTTTGACAAATGCGTTATTCACCAACAACATTCTCCCAGCTTTAATAGAAAATAAATAAATAAAAATTCAATGGACTGGAAAGAGGCCAATAGGCTTCGGTTCAGGCCTTGTAAAGCAGCAAATAAACATTTTCCACATGCTCTAGGAGAGCAAATGGTTCCTTGGTTCTCCACAGTCACTCTGTAGAAGAAGGGAGCTAAACACTTGGAGAAATGTGTGGTTGGATTTGTTTCACCGTCAGTTAGGAGGGCAAGGCAAGCTCCTTCAGGGTGGGGGTCAGGGACAGGGGCTGCACCAGAGGGCGGTGGGCATGGAATGGGCTGCCCGGGGCAGTGGGCACGGCCCCGAGTGCCGGAATTCAAGGAGCGTCTGGACAGCGCTCTCAGACATTGGGTTTGATTTGGGGTGGTGCTGTGTGGAGCCATGGGTTGGACTGCATGATCCTTGTGGGTCCCTTCCAACTTGGGGTATTCTGTGATTCTGTGAATCTATGATTCCTTCAGCCTGCGGTGTGGCCATTGGGCTGTTCTTCTCTTATGCGGCACACAGCTTCAAGTGCCCAGAAGTGCAATAGAAAGGCAAGTAAAAAAATTACACAAGCAAAAAAAAATGAACACACATTAATTAAACAAGGAATACAGGGCATAGCTGAGATAACTCTGTCTTATTTAAACTTGCTTTTAGCTTGTGCGCCTTCAGCTAGTCATGTCACATAGCAGATAGCAACATGGAGGTGCCCTGATAACCAACGTCATGGTGAATGTAGTTTTAAGGCTGATGCAGCTAAAATGCAGTGTTTGAAGTCTAATGATTGGCAAGAGAGAAAATGCCCATTAGACATCTTAGATGAGCAGTGTATCCAGTTCCTAAAAAATGTTATTTTTAATGCATGGCAGACTGCCTTCAATGTTCTCTTTTGAACTAGAAAGAAGAATCCAGAGATTCTTGCATATAGACACGTGTATACAAGCATATATATACATGTGTGTCAATGCTAGCACCAAATAAATGATTCAGAACTGAATCAGATGCACATGTATGTTTTTATATCTACTTCTTGCTGCAACTTTCTTTTCACTGCGCAGAAATGTTCACCTTATCACATGCCCCCTCTGTTTGCAGTATTATCTGCCCTTCCTGAATCAGCCACCATACTTCCCCTACAGAACTCAGGGAGCCAGCACATGAGTAGGTGCCTGGCATGCCGTGTCATCGTGATTCCACACGACATCATTTTGTGATGCAAATGCACTCTGATCTCAATAGCATGCAATATATCAAACGTGTAATGTATGCAAAAATGATCTCGATAAGGAAGGAGGTAAATAAATTTGTTATGATTTTAATGATATACAATTTAAATGTCACTTTTGCTAAGCAATTAGGATCTGAAGAGAGTGACCTTTGCACAGCACCCACATTGTCCTGAGGCATGTTTCTTCTCCACATATTTATTACTGCCATGAATGATAAAGAGTAGCTGGTACAACACAGGCCCACCATTTGTGCTGGGATCCTTTCAGACCAAGGCCCGCAGTGGAAGTGATAAGGCAACCCTTGTGCCATATCCAAGTCACCAGAGAGAAGTGATGCCCTGTGAAGGGAGGCAGTGGCCTTCCACCTCCTGTGCCTCTGCTGGCAGTGCTGACAGATTGAGTGTGTGAGCTACCTATACCTCCAATGCTATAAACTGCACAAAGCATTATCTTTACAGCTGAGGGATTTTAGTATGTGGTAAAATGCAGTTGCTGGTGGGAAATATTAACATACAGGACACTGTTTTGACAAGGAAGAACATTACAATAATATAGTAACAGGCGAAGTCTACCTTCCAACTGTGCCATTGTAAGCACTTCCATGAGAACTGGCCATCATGTGGCATCTGCTAGTTCATAAACAGCACGATGCACGGTGAGAAGGAGCAGTGGGCTATACACAACCACCTTCCCTCTTCAGTATTTTTTCTTCAACATTTGTAACAAGTTGGTGTCAGTTAAAGATGTCAGGGGCCCTGCTGGAGCTCCCTGATGGCTTGTGCTGGGGGTGATGGTGGCAAGGCCAGCCCTGGTAAGGCAGATTCAGTCAGCCCTTGTATCTAATCCACTCTTGGTTTTATGGCTGGAAAGGCTATCAAGCGTTGGGCAGATGGCTAATATTTTCTTTCACTATCGGCCTCGATTGGATTCAGACCAATGATGTAAACACAAACAGCTCTGGCTCTCGGTCACCCAGGCCTCCCGCCATCAGTACTCTCAGCCAGGGTGGTGTCATTTCCATGAACTAAGGAAGTGAGCATGAGTGAGTAAAGTAAATTGATTCACCATGCAAGCTGGAGAACTGCTCTCTTGAACTGAGAGCACGGAATGCGGTCATTGCTGGCTCATATCTGAGGCGATTCAGCAAGTATTCACTATGTGCTGGTTGTTTGGGGGCTTTGCAGGCAGAGGTGCTGGAGCACACAGGACAACATGCTTTAAGCCATCTGGCATTCTGGAGCCACATACAGAGCTTCTGCGATGCAGACGTGCTGACTGGTTGAAGTCCAAAGCTGGTGGCCTGCCTATGTCTGCTGTGCTTCCATTTGTGAGCCCACCTCAGGCTGATTCCCGTGAATCCAGGGGAAGCTCAAATAAACGATTAACAGCTTAGTAGTGCTTTGTGCCATTTCTATCAATTGCACGCAGATGTCATTTTTTGCCACCAGTTCTGCCTTGTCCTCGCACTGCCAGGTCTGGGTGTATTAAACATGCTGTGGTGGGTCACTGAAGTGTGGTACTGCTCATGCAATGGTGAATTCACGAAGGTACCTACCACTGCCTCCCTTTGAGGAAGAGTCATTCACCTGACTCTATCCTTGGAGGGTTGGACTAGATGATCCAGAGGTCCCTTCCAAACCCTACAGTTCTGTAATTCTGTGATTCACCTTTCCTGACCCGCTCACATGGCATTGGGAATGCTCTCACTACTGCTGCGAACTCATAGCACAGACAGCAATCACAACTGCTTGCAGCTGAAAAACTGGCCCTAGAGGGACCCTGCCATTGTCCCACCTTCCGTGCAGCACTTGCCTTGGTGCCAGCTCCATACCCATCGCATGCTCCCCCACATTCCTGCGCCTGATCTTCCCAGAGCAGCAGCAATAGCAGATCCTGTGGTTCAGGCACACTTGATGTTTCTTACTCTGCTTTGGTATGACAATGCATATACCTCTGGGGTTTGTGGAGATATTGGGAGTATTTGCCAGGAACAATACTGTTGGTTTTTTTTCCATTCACAGAGTAGAAAAAGAATATAACAGAATAGAGGAGGAGTGTTTAGATCCAAAAATGTTACTGCCCAAACTTAGCTGTTTAAAGCTTCAGCTTTCAGAAAATATCTCATTCTAGAGAGGAAGAAACTCATGGCATCATTATTTACAATTCCTATGAGGAGTGACTGAAGGAACTGGGGTTGTTCAGTCTGGAGAAGAGGAGGATCAGGGGGGACCTTATTGCTCTCTATAACTACCTGAAGGGAGGTTATGGTGAGCTGGGAGTTGGCCTTTTTTCCCACACAACAGTGATAGGCTGAGAGGGAATGGTTTCCAGTTGCACCAGAGGAAGTTTGGGTTGGATATTAGGAAAAATTTCTTCTCAGAAAAAGCAGTGAGGCAGTGGCATGGGCTGCGCAGGGAAGAGGTGGAGTCACTGTTGCTGGAGGTGTTCAAGAAAGGTGTGGATGTGGCACAGAAAAACAAGATTAGTGGGCATGGTGTGATGGCCTTATGGTTGGACTACATGATCTTAGAGGTCTTTTCCAACCTTAATGATTCCATGAATCTATTCCCGGTGCTCAAACCATAGAAGTCTGTACTACTAGCAGGAAAATCAGCCCCTCCAATCTCCAACAGTGTGTTATACCTCTGTAACATTTGTAGGTAAGCAGCAGTCCTGTATGTTGTTGGAGAGATATTTAGTTGTCTTGTCTTTCAAAAGCATTTTTACTCCTTTGTTTAAAATGCCATATGTGCCAGGTCCTCTCTTTTTGTCTGGTTGACCACCCCAAATTCTTGTGCATGGGGATGGGGTGATGATGGACTTACCCTGGCTCTTGCTGCCTCTGGAGCCTGCATGCACCTGCCGTAGAACAAGGGATTCAGACAGGGGTGGGGAATGAAAGCATCTACAGACCTCTGCATCGTGCTTTAAAATTGATTCTGAACTATTGTTATGAATTAATGTAATGCTACCATATGTGTTTCAATAATCAGTGAAAAGAGAAAGAAATAGTACATAGGGTGTAAAAGAACAGGGAGACTGCTAGAAGGGAAAGCATGTAAATTATAAGGAGAGGTGTTCAGTACTCTCATCTGAAGTATTGGGTCTGGAAGGCCCGAAGAGGAGTATGTTCTCATGCTATTCTTCAGCAATACCCATGTTTTGTACTTTCAGCATTCCAGGCAATAGCTGCAATACAGCCTACACTGCCTTTCAGGGGTAACGTTAATTGGGCGAATGCTATTAATCAAGCCTAACTCGCCCTTAGACTTCTGCGAGCCTGGCATTTGCTTCCTATTTGAATCAGAAATCTCTAAAAGCATAGGCCTTTAGAAAAGCTGTACTCACAATCCTTCCCCCGCTGGTGATTTTTCTCAGGCCCTCGCGCTCGCACTGTGCTGCTGCTGCAATCGCTGGGAGACAATTGGAGGTTATTTTTAGACTGCCTGCTCTGCAGCGCTGACATTTGTAGGTTAGGCGTACCAGTTGCTGGCTGCTGCCTCTGTCTTCCCTAAATATTTCCCTTCCAACAGCTGGACGTCCCCCTCCTCCTTCCCCAGTGTTTCCCTGCAAGTATCAAGGTATAAATCCACATTGCGTCCGTCAGTGCTTTCGGTCGAGCGGAGCCAGAAGTGCCATTTGAAAGGCACAGTCCGCTCATGTCCTTCCACGCAGCAGGAAGATCCCGACGCAGCACACGTCAGATCAGTGCATAAGGAGCTCAGGACGCTCTGAGCTCCCTCAGGGTGTGCAGGAAACCTTGTGTGGGCCTTACTGCTGCCTTCACCCTACCACGGGTAGCACCCATGGGGAGGATGCAGAGCCCTGGGGTGGGCTCGGGTGCTGCCCTGAAAAGACAGAAGGTTTTTGGGGTACGACAGACTGTGTGCTTCCATTTGTCCCTGTGGTTAAGCCTCAGCACTTGGCAGCACTGCGACTGAGAGTGCTGAGCCTTCAGCTCCCTGAACCTGCTGGGGTTTGAGCGAGTGCAACGACCTGCTAAGCCAGGGCAGGGGAGATGGCTGCTAAAATCAGAGTTCTACAGCAGATTAGATTACGAAACTGCCATTAACCTACTCTGTGCTGTAATCTCAAATCCTTCTAAAATACTTGGCGTGCAGCAGTACAAACATTATTTTCCACTTTCAATTAAGGCCAAACAGAAATCCTTTTTCCAGTCAACCTCTTTCTTTTCCCGGTGCTTTTGGCAGAGTCGTTTTTAAATGAATATCTTCATGCAAATTGTGGCATTAACAAATCCGGGCAGATAATCTTGCAAGGCAAAATCCATTTTCTCCATCAGGGACCTCATGTGGGCCATGAGCCAGGTAGAACCCCTGTGCGGCTTGGTGAGATACAGCCTCAGCTGCTGCACAGGGACAGAGCTCCGCTGCCCTTCCCAATGCTGGGGCAGCATTGCACACATCTCTTCCCTAACTACGACAACACGTGTTCCCAGCACGGGACGCCTCATAGAATCATAGAATCTCAAGGTTGGAAAGGACCTATAGGATCATCTAGTCCAACTGTCTTCCCATTACCCTTGCTACCACACCTCCAAAATCTTCCAAAGATCTGAATGAGGGGGAGATCATAGAATCATAGAATCAGAGAACCATTAAGGTTGGAAAAGACCACTAACATAATCTAGTCCAACAGTCAGCCCATCACCACCATGCCCACTATGTCCCTCTGTGCCATGGTGAACTGCCCTGTTGCTGGACCTGCACTTCCTTCCACACCTTCCATCTATCCCAGCAACATGGAGTGTCTGGGAGACATCTGGCTGATCCTTTATGCCCTTACTGAGCACAGTTGAGGATGCCTCACCAGCAACAAGTGCAATTCTCATTGCATCAAAGAGAAACTTGGACCGAGACTGAACCCAGAGCAGCTGGAGGCAGGGCTATGAGAGGTAGAAGGGCAAAGCCATGGCTGGGCCCCTGCTGACCAGGGGTGACCAGACAGAAACAGGCAGCAGCCTCCAGCAAAGTCAGCTGGGCTGGACCATGTGTCCTGGCACACACTTGTGGAAGCCTCTAGTTGCTATCACTCTTCCACTTTGGACATATTCACAATCAAGTGGCGCTGTGCCTAAGTCCAGAACATCCCCTATTCATATGCACAGTGGAGGGGAGATATGAGCACAGCAGTGAGAAATGAGCAGCCCCTCTTCATTTTTCTAGCGGTAAGCAGGATTGTGCCCGCGTTTAACAAAAGTACACCTGTTGTCTTATTTCCCAGCAGTGTTCATCCTGGTGCTGGAGACCCTGCAAGGATGCCAAAGCATCCTCTCTTTGCAGCAGCAAAATAATATCACAGGTCCATTCATCCTTCTGGTTGCCCAGAAACAAATCTTCTGAAAATTCAGACCCTAAAAGCAGTTAACTGAAAATCATCAGCAGGAATTAAGAAAGAGGGAAACGTGTTAACCAATTAATTAACTGATTGATGTTACTTTGGTGGTTCTTACCCCACAGTCAGCATCAGGTCAGCGAAACGTGCTTTCAAAAGAAATGATGCTAATTAAATACATGATAGAGCAGTCCATGTAATAATTAGCAAGGGATAAAGTGCCTGTTCTGTCCATTCATTGGGATTTTTTTTTTGTCGGACCTGCAGCTGGTTTGTATTTCTGTTTGTCTTTGTCGGCCTGAACCTTAGGCTACCTAAAAAGATCTTCACTAAATGCAATGTCCACATCCCCCCGGTTTCAAAAGCAGCAGAAACCCGAGATGCAGCCAGCATTCATTTTCTATTATGCAAATATAACTTCACAGTATGACACATCTGTAAGGTTTCATTTGGCTCCCCCCTGGCACAGTAAGCATCTGCAGCTTTAATGCCTTTGATATACTGTTTTTGATTAGATTAAAGCTGATATTTATAGTAATTTCAGTAATGTCATTAGCTGTCACTGGAGTATCCTCCAATATTTTGTTTCCTCCATATGTTTTGCAGAAGGGATAATGAAATTTGACTGTCCTGCAGCCTGGGCATTGTTTGGGAGCACGGCTGCCTGGGATCAGTTGCTACTTGTCAATTGGAAGTGGTGACAACAAGCGTGCCCTCTGCACTGTTCAGCGCCTGTCCTCCTCTGTCCTTCCAGAGATCAGGTTGTCTTCCCTGCAGACTGGCTGGATAGTACAGTACTTCTTCAGACATCCATTTTGGTATCCATTTCGTTGGTCCATTCACTGCAAGCAGAGCCCCCAAAATCAACAAAGCTGCTGAAACAAGAACTTGCAAAAGCTGTCAAGGAGATAATTCATCGAATCATAGAATCATTAAGGCTGGAAAAGACCTCTAATATCGTCTAGTCCAACAACTGACCCATCACACCATGCCAACTAAGGACATCCCTCAGTGCCACATCCACACAGTTCTTGGACACTTCCAGGGATGGTGACTCCACCACCTCCCTGGGCAGCCTGTGCCACTGCCTCAACACTCTTTCTGAGAAGAAATTTTTCCTAATACCCAATTGAGCCTCCTCTGGTATAACTTAAGGCCATTCCCTCTCGTCCTATCACTGTTACCTGGGAGAAGAGGGCAACGCTCACCTCACCACAGTCTCCTTTCAGGAGCTGTAGGGAGCAGTGAGGTCTCCCCTAATCCTCGTCTCCTCCAGACTGAACAATCCCAGTTCCTTCAGCCACTCCCCAGAAGACTTGTGCTCCAGACCTCACAGCTTTGTTGCCCTTTGAACATGCTCCAGGGCCTCATTCATTCAGTCCTTTTCTTTGTGCCTCATTTCTGCCAGGAGAAGGTCCTCTGTGCCCTAGGGTGGAGGGCCTGGGTGGGAGGGAGGGCGGACAGGAGAGGAAGACTTACTTGGGAAGAGGGACTGCAGACCAGCAGGGTATTTAGCTGTGCTGGGGAATGCAATGACAGGCAATAAATACATACAGTTTAACAGTTTAAACAAAGGTGGGGAATTATTTATGGTAGGACAGTGAGTGTTGGCCAAGGGTCAAGGAAAGAAAAACTTAGTTTAGATTTCTGGGAGGAGAAAATATTGGGTTCATAGCATTACATAGTGCATAGAGGTGGAGAAACTGTTGTGGTCTGACCCAGCAGGCAGCTCAGTACCACACAGTCTCTTGCTACCCGCCTCCCAGTGAGATGGGGGAGAGAATCGGTGTTTTATCAATACTGCTTTTCTCCTAAAGTGAAAATACATTATCACACCAGACACTATGAATTAAAAACCCTCTATCCCAGCTGAAGCCAGGACAGATGTGTAGCATATATCTGTGTCCATGTCTGATCTGGAAGGTCCCAGGTAGGAGGGAGATGGTGACAGCACTGGGAGTGGGAGAGGGACTATGGGCACACTGCTGAGGGGTTTTCTCTTCCCTTTCTGCTCTGAGCCCCATCAAGCAGAGCACAGACACTTGCATCTCTCTGACACGGCTGCGTGTAGCTACTGGTGGGATTAAACTATCCAGTTTTGGAGATTGTTCTGCCTTCAGGTATCTTAGCATTGCAAACACACCGTGTTATCTGAAATAATACATGTAGCGCTGGCATTTCTGGCAAGCAGTAGGCATGCTGGAGTCACATTATTCCACATTAAATAGATATTCACTCCCCAAGAGTAGGGGGGGAGTGAAGGTTTATGTGCCAGTGACTTTGTT
>PPHD01015977.1:0-15806 GCA_002909625.1 Bambusicola thoracicus
AAAAAAGTGACAGAATGAATTTTATAGGTTATCACCTTTAATGAATATGCTTCAGTGGCATTATTGCTCTTTATGTTAGGAATAAAGGGAGAAAAATAATAAAATACTAGTAGTAATATAAGAATATCAAAATGATATACAAGTATTCTTAAATTATTTCATGGTCAAGAGCTCAGTACATATTTAGCACACTCTTAGAACAGCTTGGATGCACGTAGGTAGCAGTACAACCTCATAGCACTCTAGGAAAGGCATCATAAGAGCTCTGTATTGGTTTTTCCTTTCATTTCCATTAGATATAAATTAAAATGAACAATACCTGTTAGAAATAGACTTCGAAGGAAGATGCTACACATGTTCAAGTTATTGTTTCAGGACTATAAGAAATCCTTGTCCCTGAAGGTAGAAGGATTTCATGATCATTTTTTAGGATCAATAGTGAAATAAAAGGTGTGTTTTTGCTGAAGTGTATAATAGATTATGTAATACCTTTCCCAAGCTTTCTGGGGCAGGCTTTCAAGGAAGGGAAGACTGAAGAACCTTGGCAATCTCTGTCCAGGCTGATGGCTTTCTTTTTGTCACATCTGAAAAGATTATGGTTACTCATACTTCTTCTATGAAATCACAAAAATTCATTCAAAGATTCAGCAACTGTATTTAGAATATCCAGGTAATTATTGTATTTGTAAATTTGGTGCTCAATTTTTTTTAAATAAAGTGACCTGGTTTCTGTATTCAGCATTTAAAGGCAGATCTGCCGCAATAAATTTATAATTTAAAACTGGAAGTTTACTGCATCAACTATTACTTGGACTACTAGAAAGAGAATTTGCAGTGTGCTGTTTTTCTAAATAATTCTCTATTGAGGGAGACTTTGCTTAGTTCACTGAGCATTTAAAATGGTTATATACGAAATATGAAACACCTGTACAGAAGATTAAACTGAATGTCAATAGAGCTTGAATGACTCTAGTCCTTAGAAGAGTCTGCTATGAAATTTTTCAGGTTTATGTTGGTGGAGTAACTGAAGTGAATTGGACAGGGGGACTGGAATGTGAGCATAGACTACTTCAGTGTATTTCAGTGTTCAATACAGAGGAGAGGAGCTGTAAGCATAACTTAACGTTTTTTACTGCATTTTTATCTATTCTTTAAGTAGTATCTAAGGGCAAAGAAGTAGCTGGGACAACTGATTAACTGACTCTGTCAAGCCCTATTAACTGCAACCTCAAGAATAAATTGCTTTCATAGACTACAATTTGGGTCCTGCCAGGTATAATTCCAAAAATTCTGCATCAGTTTGTTTCCACCAGTTTGTTGCTTTTCTTTAGATCCTTGGCCCTTACAAAGGGTACTTTAGAGGATTTTTTCTTTTTATAGAAAAGTTGTCAAAACAATACAAAAATGTTTGAATTAAGAGTAGAAGAAATTCTCATACCTCTCATAACGTAGGCTAGATATTATTTTTTCCTATATCGTGCATTGTGGCTTCTACTTTATTTTTATTAGATTGCTATGCCCACTTACTTTTCTTCATATCCTGGTTGAAACTAGCAATACTTTTGCTATGTAAAATAAACAACAACAAAGTCAGTGGTGATGCACGTGGGTAAACATGCTGTGATGATTCGCCTGATCTAACTCAGTTTTTTTACATAACCACATGGAACTCATTGCTCAATTTGAACTGCATCCAATAAAATTAGCTGTACTTTGCATGCTCAGAATACTCAGTGCCAGCCTATTAATTTATATCACTAAGTACAGCCCATTAGTGTGATGAAGGCAACAACTCTTCAGCATTACTCTTCAGCGTTACCCATCCTTTCAGTTCATTATCACTGAGATAATCAGGAATATTCATAAATTACAGAAAGTTAAAGCCAGTCATCCCAAAGGAAATATGCTGATTCAAGGTATGAAAAGCTTTTAGCTTTCACAGTTGGTATTTTCTTAACAAGCACAGGACACTGTGGTTGCAAGATAAGTACATGAGACCACAGCCTGAAATATCATTAGCCATTAAATGAAATGGACATCAAATACTTGACTTGCAAGCAGAGCTCAAAAAAACTTTGAAGTAAGAATATCTACCGGATGGTCGTAAGCTGAGATTGAAAGGGATAGTTTCTGGATTGTTTCTTCCCTCTTTTTGTTTGCATGTGCCCGAGTGTATGTTTCTTTAAAGAAATATCAGAACATGACTCTAGTGGAATTATTATGTTTGGATTATTTGCCTTAATGCTTTGTGGAAAATTTTCATTATGTATAACATATGATAAGACAGAATGCCACCTGGAAATTAGGCTTTTGTTTGATGTTTGTCAAATTGTTCTTAAGAACTTCAACAAAATAGTATATCCAAGCATTTCAAAGATTAAGTCTTAATTAGGAATGGTGTACTTGAAGTACTGATTAATTTCAGGCAATGATTTTTCAGTACACTGGAGATATAGCAGAATTTTTAGTATACTTAGACTTTGAATGCCAAAGTTTTGATCAATAAGAATTAAAAGACCATTTGCAAAGCTATAGTTATACAATTTATGTAGCAGGATTTTTCCTTTCTTTAAATGTGTCAAAGCCTAATGCATAAAAATTGCTGGTATTTTATGACAGAAACATCAAAACCATGATTTTTCTTTTTCATATAATACTTTTTTAATATCTTTAATTTTCCATGTAAAATAAAGTTTTTTTGATATTGATATTGCTTGATATTGATAAAGTTGGTTTGGATTTAGTTTGGCAGTTATCAATTTAATTAATAATCAACCAAATGACATTCTAGATTTGCTTTGGATAGCAGTCCAATGCATTGTATTGATTTTGTATTATTGGACTAGGTGTTGTCATCATTATTACTGTGTGCCATGCTTCAGGCAGAATTTGAATTAACCAGTAGTGTTTTAGTATAGGGATTTTTTTAGTTGTTTGCATGGAAATTGTGCTATAGTTCAGCAGTTAATTAAAAAGCCTTTTTTTTGTTGCCACCATTGTTTTGTGTTTGTATGTTAAGTATTTTTATTAGAATAATTCAGACCAAAATGCTTCTAAATGCTTTTGCTTATTTGTATACTGTGACATTTTTTCTTTTGTTTCTCAAACTTCACTTTCTTCTCTTGAGAATATACCACTAATGTAATGTAGGATAGTACTGTAACATCAGGGCTGAGTTTAGATTGTTGTTTATGTCTACTGACTTTATTTTCTGTATAATAAAAAATAGCACACTATTCACAGTCATGTCAGTTTGAGGAACATATCCTGCACCAGAGAGTCACAGGAGCTGCTCTGGCAGGAAACTAGTCTTGGCAAGGAGATGCGTGACAGTAAAAGAATGCTTAAATATGTTCAAAACATATACAACTGCAAGAAATTGGACATCTTGTGCTGTATTTTACCTATCTCTGATTCCCTCAAGAGAGGGAGTCTTCCCTGCAGAAGTGATAGAATTTGAGAATAGTATGGACCTCAATATTCTATCCGAAAAGAAATATTAATTCCTTTAAAAATATTTCAAAATAGACTTTCCTGTTCTGCAGGCTTAAACTTGTATAACTATTAGTTATACAAGTTTAACTATTAGTTAAAATGAAATACAAGCATTACAAGCATTATGGGCATGGATGCAGACTCAGTGCTAAAGTTATTCTTTTTCTTAGAGTCTCTGAGAAAGGCTGAGGTTGGTTAGGTCTCTGGATCACTACTCTAGAAGTGTTAGTTCTTAGTAAATTATTAAGAAATTGGAAAAACCTAGACTAAAATGTTACTGCTTTGCAACCTACCCAGACCCAACAAAAGAGATAAGGAATTGTAGAAAGAAAAGGACTTTCTTTTCTCATATCTTCTTGTTTTGGAAAACGTATTTTCTTTGTATGCAAATGCCAACTGCGATGCACAACTGTGTGCTTAAATTAAACAAAGCCTTTCTCAACACAAGTCCAAAAAAACATTAATTCTGAAGGACCCACTTTTCTCAATAAATAAAAATATGTTGTTAAAGAAATACCACATAGTAACTTTTGGAGACTTTTCCCAAGCATTGCTTCATCTGAATTTCACAAATTTGATATCATGTTTGACAATTCAACTGGTTATGTCAGTATTTCACATTATGCAATAATAATACTTTATTGTAGCAGTAATTATATTCCTACACATCTTTTAGTTACCAGGCTTTTCTATCCCTAAAAGCTTGTGCCAGGGAAAGGAGTTTGGAGATATTTCATGAGTATGCTGCTGAGAGAATACACTTTTATTTGGGCAAAATTTTGTCATTGAGTCATGTGAAGATTTCCTGGAATAAAGTTTCTTTTTTTTTTTTTTTATTGCTCTAAGATGCCTGAGCTAAAGACATAACAAATGTTTCTACTGAAAGAAAGATCAATAAATATCTGAATGTTTTTTTAGGAAAACTCTATTGCTCTTCCAGATTTGTTACCTGAAGAAAAAGCTATGAACCTTTTACAAAGACTCTTTGCCAGTCTGGGATATTTAGATTTCAATCTAGGAAAAATAATTACTTGATATTGCTTTTTATGTGGCATTTCTAAATGGTTGCATTTTTTGTTCATGTGCCACTGGTACAAAAAATACGGGAGATACATGCTATTTGTGGGAGATGACAGATTTTTTCTGCTTCAAGTGTTCTGTTGATTCTTGGTTTATTCAGTTTGATGATTAGCCTTTTTTTCTGAAGTAGCTTAGGAGGGCCTCTCTCTGATGTTACTGTCTTCTTTTGCTTCTTTGAGAAGGAATTTATGACCTAGTTGTGGAAATGTTAGGTTTAGGAAAAAAAAGAGTTACATACCTTATTATTTGCTTTTCCACTCCTAGACATTCCCACTCTTAATCCTAGTGAAAGTTATATACACATCATAGCAGACAAGTGCGTCACCCTGCTGAGTGGATTTCAGGCTCCTTTTAAGGTGATACAACAGCAAAACCGTGGCATTAACCAAAATAACTCCAGCTGATCATAATAGGTCCTGGCACAGAATAGAAACAGTTGAAATCCTGGCAAATTCTGTACTTTCTTTTGATCACTTTCTGCATATACTCTGCTTTTACCTAAAACACTGGTTTGCAGTGAGGAATAGCTTCCTTTCTACTGTCAGAATTCAACTACATGTCAATTACTAATTTAATGAAATATAAAGCACCAATTCTCTGAACTCTCCAATTTAAATCCTACTGTATGTGTGGAAAAAGGGGTAAGATAAAGAGAACTATAGAGATGGACAAACAGTGCTGAATATAAGATTATTTTTTGCAGTGTGTTTTTCTGAGTGTATATGGGATTTCAATAAAATGTAAGTGGACAGACATCACTGATTTTCTTTCAGCTGTAATGGGCTTGGATGTTCATTTTTTTAGGTGTAGATTATGAACAAAATTGAGGTAACCTGTACAGAAGCCCCACATTCTCTCAAACAGGTGAATAAACATTGTAGCTATCATCTCTGCCCCAAAGTTGCTCATGTATTAGTTAAAATATAAGTGCCTCTGGAACGGTAAAAACCATTTACAAACTTTCAGGAGATATGAATACATTTTTTTTCATCAAGATAGTTTATTGCTTGAATGGAACTGCTGACATTAATAAAGTATATTTTCATTATTATCTATTGTGTATGTGACAATATTCCTTCTCAATTTTATTATATTAATAATAACCCCAAAAAACCTCAGCACTGATTAAAGTGAGATGTGTGTCTATTCCTTAAGCACTGACAAAACAACAAAATACAGATTTTAATAAAATGAATCTCTAAAGGTTATTAGAAATATGAATAATAATAATTGTCCTGTAAGGAGTAAAGTTTATGGGGTTTCTTTGTTTCTTCCCTATATGTAGCATGTTAGCTATTTATGTTCATACAGATTGTTACTGAAATTTTGGAACAGCTCTTTTGCTTGCTACTGAGGATTCAGGACACCTTTTCATTTTCATTGTATTGCCTGAGCTCTAAATTTGGGGAGAGTGTAAGCATGTTCCCTGATTCATTTTTTTAATATTATATTTTTACATGGCTAGATTTGCTAGCCAACTGTTATATTTCAGTTTGTCACCAGACTTCCTTCCAAACGGAAGCACTTTATAAAACATGTGAAATCACAGTACCCAATCATTCAGAAATATTGGGCTACTTCAAATTTTTATAAGCTCTTAAATTTGGAGGTGATCAGGGTTCTGAGCCTGCATTGCACAGAATAATTTAAAATTATTGGAGCACTTCACATATTTTTAAAACCACTTCAGCTAAGAAAGGATAGGGTTCTAGAAATATGTGACATATAAGGGTGTAAAATTATCTGAGAGCTTAAGTGCTTCAGTGTGAAAGTGATCAAGGTTCCTTGCTTGCACATTGCAAAGTAATTGAAAATTACTGGAGTGCTTCAAGTGGTTCATGTTTTTAGAAGAGTTTTAGTCTTTCCTGATAAAATACTCTTTACAATTTTGAACGTCTCCAATATTTTCAAATGTTGAGTATCCACCCATTATCCTGCTTCCTATTTTGGGAATCTTTAAGTGCTGGACACATAGACGCTTTCCTGAATGTAATTGTTCTATTGCTTCTGAGGTAAGGAATTCAAGAAGTAGTTTTAATAATATCAGTATTGAAAACCGACATTTGAATTCATGCCTATATGTAACATTATTGATAGAGTATTTTCTATAGGTAGCTCACTTAATTCCCCTTTTTATAAGATGTTCTTTTGAATTAGATTTTAATTTATTTTAAATTACTTGGTACCAGTTTTAGTTTTGTTGAGTTTTCCTAATTACCTTGAAAATACTACTTTTTTTTCCCCTCCTTTTGTGTGTGTCCTTTTCTCTATTCTACTACTTACTGTCTTCAATGCACACCGTGCACAAACTACTGGTATATCATAATTCATTTCTCACAGCTCATTCTCAGTACTGTGTTTTGGTAGAATTCACAGAGGGTAGATTTTTGAGCTGGATTTATCATCCACACAAGAGAATCATAATAGTTCTATATTTTAAGAGGGGAAGAAAAAAATCCTATAAAGAGCATCATTCTGCAATGCATTGTTTCTGTACATTGAATTTATGACTGTAAGAAGGAAATCATTTGTGTTATACAGGTATTCTATTGTGTGCATTTAAAAATTTAATTCTGTCCCTACTGTGCTATTTGTTTTACTTAACTGTTTTCATGATTTTTGCTTATTTCAGGTCCATATTTCCTTTCCTTATCTTTATCATGAACTGTTCCATTCAAGCATTTGCCTCTTTCAAATATGTAAGAAAAGAATCTATATTGCTTTTTATTTTATTTTAGATCTAACTACAATTGCTGTGGCAAAATGTTAAAACTAAAATCACCCAAATTATAGAATTTTATATTTACCTTAGGGATGCACATAATATCAAGATTAATAATAAATACTTTTTTTTTTTTTTCAAAAAATTATGAGATTTAGAGAGGGTTTTTAAATATCTGTGCAACAGGATGAAGTCTTCTTTAAACAGAATAGTACAATCATAATTTTAAGAAATTTTATAATTTTAAGAAAATACTTGCAATCAACTTTTCAGCTTTTTGAAGATCAAAATGGACATATTACATTGTTTAACATAATATCACATTCATTTTCATGTTACTGTTTTCACTTCTAAGATGACTAGAATAGCAGAATTCCTTGCAGCTAATGTCACCTTCTGATTTGAATTGACTGTTTGGCAACTCTATTTATAATGCTTGTTATCATTCCTTTTTTGAGAATTTTAAATTATGAGCTGCCAAAAAGTGTTCACTAAATAAGAAAAGTTGGGAATTAAAAAAGCATCATCTTCTATACATTCTATGCTTGCTGTCATGAATGATGCCCTCCAACCTTTCTATGACCCATAGAAAAATAAAACAAATGATTTTTATCTTACAAAATCACATAAATATTGGCTACAGATATATCCATATCTATAGCCACTTTTAAAACAATATTTTTTTTGCGATTTTGGAAAATGACATGGCTATTACAGTTACAATTGTTGGGATAAAGAAGACAGATATCTATAGGGATTGAAAAGACTGAAATCTGTAAACATTAATATAAAAATTGTTTACAGTGTTAACATTTATCAGAGACAAAATTTTCTGTGTATTACAATAAATCACATCTTATTGTGCAAGTACCTGGCCTCTATTTTTCAAGTCAGTATTTCCAAGTATTAAATGTGATCATGAAGAAAAAGATGTTTGTACCTGTATATCATTTTAATCAAACTGATTAAGAACAAGAAAGAAGCAGATTAAAATGTCTTCTCCCTGATTTTTTTCACATTACTTTGGGATGAATGATTAAGGAAGATTTGCCTCCAAGTTCTGGGAAGATGTTTTCCAAAGAAACATACTAAAAATCCCTAAGGAGCTGACATAGAATCATAGAATGGTTTGGGTTGGAAGGGACTTTTGAATGCTTCCAGGGAGGGGCATTCACACTGTACACTTCCACTGTATTACTGTAGTCTTTTCAAAAGAGATAAGAGAAATTGATGTAGGAAGAAACAAAATGATTGTGCATGTTTGGAGTGTGTAAGTGCTATATGTATAACTGTAGCGTTAATATCATGTGGTGGGCTCTGGAGGTCAAAAGAATGAGAGGGTTTAAAGTGGGTACCAAAGTAATAGCAGAGAAATCCATCTTGGCCACTAACCTCAGACTGTCTAGATTTGCATTGCAGTATCTGGAAGTTAGTTTTGGGGGTAACACCAGTTTGTATTCCTCTATTCCTCCCTTCCTTTTTACTCCTACATAAGGATTTATTGCTATCTACCATCAAAGTGAGGATTCTTCTCAAGGTAGACTTTTGATCTTGGTGAGGATGGCCATTTTCATGCAGTGCTTACCAGCAAAATGAATAGCACATGATCATTGCCTAAGGCAGTCCCTTAGAACTCACTAATAGCATTAAATGTCTCATAAATTTGCTGTTGAAAACAATCTCGATTTCACTTATGTGGAAATGTGGATCTTTAATTGTCCTATACATACCAAAGTGTTTAGATAGTGTGACCTAATTATCTGTTGCACTTCCACCATACTTCTGTTATGTTGACAAATCTTAGAACTGCTTGGAGGGTCCAAAACAATATTTCTAGACAAAAACTCAAAGCTATTTAATAAACACAATCCATATGACCTGCCTTTTGTAAAAGTGGACATATAGCTTTTCACCTAACTAGCACATGTGCTTACCATGGCTGAGGTTTCCATTGGTTTATGAGTAAGTTTCGGGACAAATATTCATACAATTCTTCTGGTAGTAGACCCATGTGTATATTGAGGTTCTTGGTTTGTGTACTTTGATTTTTTTTTTCCCCTAATTAAAACATGGTCTCAGACTTGGTTGCGCTTTGTTGTTTTTTTTTGTTGTTTGTTTGTTTGTTTTTGTTTTTAATCACTTTCCCCCTTTTCTTCCTTTGATCCTTCTACTATAGTTACTTACTTATGGTTGTTTCTCTTTATTGTATCTGAAGAAATTGAGAAAGGGGACTCAATTATTTTAGCTTTTCAACAGTGAGGATGATGAAGAGATATGCATAAAGAGAGAGACCTAAAGAAAAGAAAAAAAAAGTCCATGCTGAAAGTATCATTTCCTTTCCCTTCTGTTGCAAAATCAATTCAGTTAGCATCTGAGCACTATCATGAAGAACCAAAGAATGAAAAATTGAAGTCACTCTAACAAGGGGAGCTCATAAGAAAATTGTAGGTTTCAGAAATATTGATAAGTATTTCGCATTTGTTTCTGAAGCACTTGTTACATGGTTAATTATAGATCTTTTCTGCAGTCCTGCTTGGCTTGTACATGTAGTAGTTTGTTGACATGCACTTACATACATAAATATAGAAACAGCAGAAAAATGATTGTGTGAGTAAGTATGAAGCAGTAAAAAAATCAATAAAATACTTTCTAATGTTTGGATATTTATTTCTTAAGTCTTTTACTTTAGATACTGTAGCTGGAACTGAGTGCTTATTTCTACAAATAAATTATTGCTTTTATTTATTGTTGCACACAGTGTATTAGAGATAAGATTCATTTCCCAAGGTATTCTACTGTATGAACCTTCCCAAAGACTCATTACTAAAAGTATTCCACTCAGTATTTGGGATACTGGCTTGTTATTATTGCTTAGGCAATGTTACTTCTGATGCCCTAATCAGACAGAATAGTTCACAGAATTTCTCCAGCTCTTGATTTTGTCTGAGCAACTAATTGTTACAGTAGTTTACCACTATAAATTTTAGAGAGGGTATGTATTTAAAATGTCCTAAATTTTTAAAGCTTTTCAAATTATCTACAGAGGAGTGAGAAAACATTAATTTAGGTAAAATTACATAGTTTGAGTTCCAATACATTTTTTGGTAACAATTAGAAAAGGTCCATAACTACTGAAAGACCTGTTGACTGGTAATTATTTATTAAGAATATTTTTTTTTCTATAAAGTTTATTACATTCATAATATATTGCATTTTAATGGTATTTGGTAAGGTTTTAAAATAATAAGAAACCTGAAATAAAAGAGGACTTTTTCACTCTTTGAGAAAAAAAAAATCAATCAATTTTTCCAGTGTTCATCGTCTAGGAAACTGCAACCCAAATATTCATTATAAACTTCTGCAGAAATTAAGAATAAAGATTTTCACTGTGAGTTTACTTAAAGTATAGATAATTTCTCTTACAGATTGTGTGTACTGTAAATATTTACCCAATAAATAATAGTAATAATATTAGGGATTACGAACTTACTTATTAGAAAACAGTGTCCTGGAAAGAAAAAGGTGAGTGTTTTGTATCTATTTTTATGTAAGTATTTATTGAATATGTTTTGCTGTAGTTACTGAACCCTTATAGCCTTTATCTGCAGAAGGAAAAAAGGCTTCTTTCAGCTACTGCTAAATGTAATTTTTAGTTATCACAGAAGAAAATGGTTACTTTGTTAAATAATAAAAATCAAAATCTTGCAGAAATGATTGTTCCTCATGCTGCTATTTGTTGACTGTAAGTGTATGTTTTCTTAAACTTTTCCTACCCCTGATGGGAACTTTGGACTGTAACGAGGCCACATTCACAGTATATAAAAAGTAAAGATGAAAGACAACTTGAAATGATTTTTTCCATTTATTTTAACATGATTGTTAATGAGTGATAAGCATCACTCTTATTTTCTGTGTGGCAGCACCAGGAACTGGCTGAGCGATGAAGACAACATTTGATATGCTACAGCACTCTCATGCCTATAGGGGATAAAATAGTGAGTAAAGCTGTGGTTTTCAGAAGGGTTAGATAATGCCATGGAGCAAAACAACAGTAAATTAAGAAGCCAGGTAGCATCAAGTCTACTGATCATAATGTTGATTGCACAATTGTATATCTGTCTCTGTAGGGATTCAGGTTCCTTAGTTGTCATCCTTCATGAAGAGCACAGTGAAAACCCAGTCAAAACTGTTTTTAAGGACTTTGAAGCTGAAGTTATTTTAAGGTGCTTTCATTCACCCAATCAGCTGTGTAAACAGCTATGAGATACATTGTTGGGAACTGCATTGTCAGCAGTTTATGGGATGATTTGGCCTGGTTCTGTGACTAGCAGGGCAGAGGGACCTGTATGCCCGAGCCTCTGGAAAGGGGAAAATAAAGGGATAAAGAAATGGGCCTAAAACAAAACAGCAACAATGATCTCAGGAGAAACAGACTAATGTAATAAATAAGATATTAGAATGCAAGATAAGACACTATAATACAATGTAAGACAATATAATTAGAATTGGAGCTAATAAATCAAATATTATGAGAGAGAGAGAATGTCCAAAAGCCAAAGGCCTTACTTTAATGCTGAGGAGAGACGTGCAGTCAGGACAAGAAGCAGGGAGGAGAGCTGGGTCTCGTGATCTTGCCATGGGCTTTATCTCCCCTCTGAATGCAAAGTCCTCTGGGGTATGTAGTTCTTCTTCTCTTCTGGGACAGGTACCCAGAACTGGAGCATTAACTCTTTAACTCCCCATGCATTACATGATGTTATGACGTGGAATCCCAGTAGCCCAAAATCATAAAACCATCACATGCATAAAGCGCGATACTGGCATTGGAGTGTATTTGTCTTGGTTTGATTGTTTTCTTATAGCTTGGCAGTTAGCTTACTATGGTTAGGATATGCCCAGCATGGATTCTGTACTCACTGTGAAAATACCCACCAAAATTCTGGAGCTGTGTTCCGTGTTTTGTTTACTGTAATCACTTCAGTAATTTAAAAAGTTCCACTTTATATCCATGCATCCTCTTCATGGTATTCTACTCACTATAAATGGATGGCAGTATTTGGCAGCCCTATTCTACGAGAGAGGGAGTGATGTTTGTCACCTCATAAATCAGCTGACTGAGAGGAAACTCATTGGTGCTCATACCAAAATGAGCAGTATGAAGAATGGTTTCCTACATTCGTGCAAAGGTGAGATTTATCACTGGTGGGAAGGTACGACACTGCTTGGGTAAATACGTTCCTAAAAGCCAGTGTTTTAAAGGACTTTGCTTCAGAACAGGTCATTTTGACCTTGCTATTTTCAGGTTGGTTCCTGAGGTCTCTGTTTGGCTTTTCAGGCAGCTCAGAGGAAACTTCAGCGCCTGGAATGGGAAGTGCCTGCTGCTCTGTATGAGGGAAAGCATATTAGATGTCAGCTCCCTGATTGCTTAGGCCTCTGTCCGAAGAAAAGACAGGGTCAGCGGTCAGGCTGGCAGCTGGCTGTTTCAAAAGGGCAGCTTTCAAGCTTAACCTTAAAAAACAGTCTCCTGGGATTTGAATCTGCTTTTTAAAGTCTTATGGAATCCCAATTTCAGCTTTCTAATGATGATCTCTCTCCAGCCTGGAAGTCAGTACCACCATTCCTTCACAGCTTCTCCAGTTGCAACCCCTGATATTTATTTCTAACTTTTGTGTTTACTAAAGAGTGGTTTTTTAGTTTTGTTTGAAAAGGAAATTGACTCCCTCACTCTTTGTCATTGCCTTGTTAACAAGGAGGAGGAAAAGCTGCCTAATCTCAACATTATGAGAGTTGTTAGAATTGATCCCAAGTGAACTCTGGAGAGCAGAAAGTCAGATCACCTCTTTGTTTTGTTGCAGGGGGTTACCGAAAGGGAATGACAGCCTTCAAGGGACCTATTTCCCACTAGCTGAAAGACTGCATTAAGCAAACATGTTTAGTGAAGGGTAAAGAGAGTACCGGTGGGAACGATAGTGTGCACCACTACAGCAGGCTCAGGGCTCAAAACAGAGCAGGCAGATGTCTGCTATGTAGAGCTCTCTAAAGAGGCCACGTGGGCCTTTCTTCATGTGTTAATTTGGTATTGTGGACTGGATTCTCTGATGCATCCTCTGGGGCACTTGGTAGAATAGTGCTACAGGCTGCCTCTTCTAGCCTCTCCTTACCTACCAGGTAGAAGAGGCACTGCTCACACATCTCAGCACAAGAGATGTTGTAGAAAGGAGATTTCTATGGCAGGGATTAGATTTCTGCATCTAAGAAAGTACTGGGGGGGAAAAAAAAAGATTGCTTTGTTGTCATTGGTGCAAATAAAGCTATTAGAAATAAAACTTCCAGTATTTACATGCTTCTCAGTGCAAAGGGGGATATTTGTACTGATTTCTAAATTGATTTTGTTCCCTTTCTGAAATTTGACCTATGTGTAGGAGTGAAAACTTTGTGTGGGCCAGTTTCCTTCCATGTGAGTGGGTGCAACATTTCCATGCCAGTGAGAATTCAGCATGCAAGGTCACAGGAGCTAGTAATACCATATCAGATATAAAGATATGAATATTTTCGTGGATACATACAGAAATGTAATAGAGTTAATTTAGGTCACTGCTACAGACAAAAAAAAAAACAAACATTTATTTGTTTGTTTTTTTTTTATTATTTGTCTCACAACAAAATGTAATATATTTGTTTCAACGTAGTATTTTCAGAGTGCATTCTCACAGGGCAAAGACATTTCTTACAAGACTAGGAAAACTGAGCTAGTATACTTGGGCTCAAAGAAAATTTAAAAAGGCAAGTGCTGTGGGGTTAGTATCCTGCTGAGGCATGACACCACTGAACCTTGTGCCCTACCTTGTTTACCTGAGTCCTCCTAATTCCAGGTGGACCCAGAGGGAAGGAGCCTGCCTGCAAGGATGCATACTATGACTCCCAGGAGTCACTGCATGAATGAACTATACTACCTAAACCAGACAAGGAAAGCGTATGTTTTTCCACACAGCCTGAAATTTCAAGAGAACTTGTGCAGTTTTTTCTTTACTGGACATGCTTAAAAATGTGTAGCATTTGCTTGGCTCCTCAGTGCCATTCCCAGGCTTGCAGAGAGAATTTTTGCAGGAGAGGATCCTAGGGCATGCAGTCTTTCCCCAGTGCCCTTATTGGTCAGGCACTTGGGACAATACTCTCTGAATTATCTAAAGGAATAAGTGTTGTGGATAGACAAAAGAAGGGTGCTGGATGTTCAGCCCGTTCCATCATCATCCACGTTCTACTCCAAAACTTACAGGAGTTAATCAGAAGATCATTTCCGACAGTGCAGTTGTTTGCATCTTTAAGTGAAAACGGAGAAGACTGAGATTCTTATAGAATATGACTGCTGACAGATCCAAGTCTGTCACATTCTCCACTATTTTAGCTCTGTTTGCTCCATACTCTAATGCCAGTGAGAGCTGTTCTCTTAAAGGCCTGATGTGGAAAACAAAAGTTTCCGTCTACCAGGAGAACAGCATCTAACAGAACAAACTTTTTTTTTTTTTTTAATATGAAGAAGTCATTTTCAACATCTCAAAATTTTTATCCTCTTTTTCATCTCATCTCATTTCATTTTTATTATTTTTTTCCCCCCTGATAAGTTCCAACACTTTTCAGATGTTGGGCACTCTTTTAGTGTCATTCAGAACCTGTGACAAGAAAACCATGTTATTTACACTATTCAAGGAAATGCTATGGAGAGCAGCAGGAAGGAGTTGAAAAGATGGTTATTAATTAAAAAAAAAAATGTTTCAAGCTCTCTCAAAGTCTAAGTATCTCTTATTAATATCATAATTATTTAAAAGTTTTGCTCATAATTGTCAACTGTTTAACCCTTAAGCTGTAGCCATCTGTTCTGCCAAATTATTTAAAATAATTTTGTAGCTACGTCAATAGTTAAAAAGGCTTTTTTTAAAGTAACCAGCAGTTCCTTTTTCAAGCACAGCCTGTATCAACAACAAAGAGAATACTATGAAGGAGAACTTACTCAAAGACAGGATTTTTATCATGTTGGGACATTTCTTACCAGCATTATTTAAAAGCTTTTTTAAAAACTGCTCTACCACACTGTTGTTCTTTCTGTTCCAGGAAATGTTGTTACATATTTAATACCATATTTTAAATGTTTCATATGTTTATGACATGAAATACATGTACAACATAATCAAGGCTTTTCAGATTCTGCTGCACCTATATCAGCCAACATAGCAGTCAGAGTTTGTGTGAGGAAATGCCTCTGACAATAAATGCTATAAATTGAGAAATGCATTTTTAAATTTTTTTTTTAATAGTTTTCATTTCTTTCCACTGCAAGACAAAGTCATGTTGTGGACCTAATGGAAAGAATGCTGCTTCTTTTACTGTCTCCTAAATTTACTTTGTTTATTCTGAAGGTTTTATACAAACTGTTACTAGGCCTGCTTGAACTTGAGTAAATTGTATTAAAAAAGGGACATACTGAGCTTCACTCACCATTATAAACTGAACC
>PPHD01015978.1:0-15806 GCA_002909625.1 Bambusicola thoracicus
AAACAGCCCATCATTTTTTCCTCCTACTCTGGGGATTTTTGTTAAACAATATATACTTCTTATATTCTATTTGCAGTCAGTAATTTGCTCTGAAGATATAACTAAAGCAAAGGACCTTCATCTTTTTTTGATCCTCGGAACTCTACAACACCTCCAGTGAAGACACAGAACTCAGCACAGCACAGCGAGCCTTCTGACAGTAGGTTTCATTTTTTTACGCAATTTTGCAGATCTTACAGAGTAACTGTGTATGGATTATTGTCTAAAAAAAAAAAAAAAAAAAAAAAAAAGATTTCAGGGCAGACTGCCCTACTAATTCTACAAGGAGGAAAAAGCTTCAAAATGGATGCAACCATAAACCCTCCTGATTCACACCCCTGCTTTTAGGAAAGGTGACTTAGCAAAAAGCAATTGCTAAAAAGTTGCTAAAAGCAATGTTTTCATTGAGAACAGCTGTTTCGTGAAAGGAAGTGCTGGTATTTTTCCATAGATTAAAAGGAACAAAGATGATCTAAATCTATATCTAAATGCATTTCCAGTTTTCCATTCTCAGTCAGTTTTCCTTGCTGAACCATTTGAGTTCAGATTTTTGACCCAGAAATAGCATACATCTTTCATACAGGTTTAGGAAATAAATGGCAATATCTATTAAAGCCAATCTGCAATGTCAGTTAATTCAAAAGTGCTACTTTGGCATAGTAAAATTTGTGTTTAATAGATTTGATTGTGTTGCTGCGACAACATAATAACCCATTTCCTGTCTACACATCTTTTTGCAAGAAGGGTCAAAAGACCATTAGAATTTATTTAAACAACAGACTGTGCTCCTCTCAGTGACTTCCAGGCATCGTCAACTGAATTAAACTTCCCAATGAAATACTCCAATTTTTATAAATGATGCATTTTTAGTAATGGTAATGGGGGTTAGAGTTAATTTACTGTCTTTCCTCCTTTGTTGCACAGGTCAAGCATTTAAGGAGAATTAGCACTCCACAATAGGATGGGATCTTCATATTTGGGTTCCACTTGCTTCTCACTCACAGGGTTGGGACTACTCAGCATAATGAATGCCATTTCAGCGCGACACAACTTACTGGGCAGATCTCATTTTTGACATGAACAAAGTACATATATCTATATGTAGACACATTGTTTAACAAAAAATTAGAATTAATTCAAATCCAATACTGTTGAAATTTTTGACAGTAGAGAGGTACAAGGAAAAGAACTTATAAATTATGTGTGCCCCTTCTTTGAAAAATGCTTTGGAGGTTTCTTTGTGCATTGGCAAATACAGTAGGAATATGAGGTATTGTGTGGATCCTCCTGCACAGCACCTGATAAAAGAATAAAGAGCTGTGACATATTCTTAAAACAATAGAGGAATTAAAGAGAAACAATGGGCCAGCTGCTTCATTAATACAATCAAAAGAGAGCCCAGCACAGAGGAGTCCAGATAATTAAGCACTACTCTTTAAGACCTTTTTTTTTTCTAAAATAAAATTGCTAAAAATTTATTAACTACTTCATAGTTGTTAGATAGATCTATGTACTAGTTTATTTAGGTTGATTAATGCCTTTTCAGGATTCTACAACATGCCAACTCATGGTTCATACGAGTTTTTGAATAAAATAATGTAAGAATAAGTGATATGGATCTGTAGTATATACAGCAATAAATCAAAAGCATTTTGTGAACAGTCTTTCTAGTTGCTAAATAATTCTTCACATTTTTCACTGGCATACACAAAACATATACTTTGCACAGCATTTTTTGCCATTCATGTATTTTAATGCCAGGGTTCCAAACGTGTCTCTACAAAGTGTCTCAAAAATCATCCCTGCAAATTCAGAATTCTCTAACTCTTAAAAACATAGTTTTAGTGCTATATTGAGATTAATGAGATGATTTGCCAGCATCATCTACCATTTTTCTTTGCTTACTGATCAAAAAGAACGCCAAAAGATACTTGACCTTTAATTTTAACAACCCGCTGCATATTATATGCCAGCAATGCACTGATTGCAAAAAATGTAAAATCTATAAAATCAAACCAGTACAGTAGACAAACAAGAGTAGGTGCCATTTTTGCTGTTTTTTATTTCAGCATGGAATATGGAGACTTCTCCATTTTTTTTTTTCACTCAGTGAACAAACTGCAAAATAAAAGAACTCTAACAATGACATTTCTCAGAACAGAAGAATACCTGGCTTAAAGGCACTTGCCAAATTGAAGGCAGCTCTAAAATCCCTGCATTTTGACATATAAAATGTCTGACCAGAAACAGAGAAGAAAAATATTCCCTAAGAATATAGTTCTTACTCTTGCACCTGAGTCTGCTTGAGCATGGAGACTGTCTTCACCTTAGTCATGTGCTGATAGGTTCAGTGTTTTTATCCAAATAGATGTCTTTATAATTAAACCTGTCTGTGATTTACGTATATATGTGCTATAGTTAAATCTATCAGATAGCTGGTAAAGATAAGAAAGAAAATAGTACAGAAACTTGTCAGTCCCAAACTTGGTGTGCTCTGTGTCAGTGTAAGTGGTAGATTTTCCCTTGTTGCAGTGTGTCTACGGCTACCATCCCAATCTGTATTCCAGTAGCTCTCTAATTAACGCTGCCAGAAGCTTGATTCTCAAATGAAGTACACTGCTCCTGAAGAGCAGGGAGTATAATGAAAACGGAGATCTGACCTCTTATTTTTCCACTGTTGCCCAGATGCTTTTTGTTAGTTTGAGGATTTCTGTTTGTTTCCTCCAATTAAATGTCCGGGTGTAACACTCAACAGAATTCTATTAGGTAAAGAAGCAAAATAGATTAGTCTTCTGAAAATATTCACAGGAAAATAACGTGGTAATTTTATTTGCCATTTCCCCCCCTGATAGAGCTGTCACAGCTTATTTACCACAGGGGGAGACAGTTAAACCCATATCCTTAGAAGTTCTATGCATTTAAGCGGCTTATATATCTCTTCTGGGACCTTTGTTCAAATCCTGGGCTAATCAGAGTGAATACATATCTTTCTATTAGATGGCTCTAAAAAGTCTTAGGTGATATCAGTTCCTGGTGGACGACAGTCCATGGTGTAAAACTATTAAATGTTTGGCAGAACTGGCAATACTTATGGAATGAAAGTGAAAATGGTAATATCCTCCCACATCACAAGAAGTTAAGTCTGCTGCTCAGAGGTTGAAATTAAATAGCCTGCCACAAATGCTAAACCTGTTATACTTCTTTAATCAGCATAAACTCAAACAAGGAAGTTGAAGTTCTTTCAAAAGTTTAGCAATTTCTTCCTTTTTTAACTTTTTCAAAATTCTGTGATACACTTTTTATTTTTTTATTTTCCATTTTAATTGGGATCTCATTTGAGAGTTATTTCACAATTTATCCTTAAGAAAAGAAATGATAATCAGCTTAAAAAAAACCCAACCCAATAAACCCTTGTTAGTAGTGTTGCACACATCACTGCAGTGAAGGCACCAGGACTTATCGTGGCAGCAAGCTCATCTCACCTTTTGCTTTTTACAGGGTTGGTGAATGGGCGATCCACAAAGAGCTTCCCAGGAGACAGGGGGCACCCACTGCCCCTGTAGCTTTTGTGGATGCACCAGGTTTGAGAGAGAGAAAAAAAACCTGACTGCTGAAACAACCCGACCAAAGTGAAGCTGTGCTTTGGAGACACACATTCCTACAGTCCCTGCTTCCTGAACAGCACAGCTGTAAGGTGACCTTTTTGTAGCCTTACAAACCCAATCACGCCTGCGGATTGTCTTTTCAGAGTTATTTTGTGAGAGCGGAGCGTATGAAAAACCAAGCTGATTAAATGGGACAATAGACAGGCTTTAATGGTGCCTCTTTCGTACAGAGAAAACAGAGTATACTACGTCTTATCCACGGATTTCCTGCATCTTGCACCTGTGACTACAGGGCTCATTTCTTGCTCCTGGGCAAACGAAGAGTGAATGGCAAAGCCACCTGAGTGGGAGGAAGGATTATGCAGAGGGTGCTGGATTGATAGGTTGCATTTGTAAGGGAAATAAACACATTAAACAGAAGGACAGATGGAATGGAAAAACAAAGTAAAAAATAAATATCAGCTATGAGACCTGTTACTGTTTCAGTACAGGGATCCCATTCCAGAAGAAACTCTGGACTATGAGTGATATAGAAACAAAAGCTGTCTTTTAAAACAAACAGCAAATTGAACATCTATTGTGTATGCTGTAACCGTGAGAAAACAAGTGCTATTATTGCTGGCTATCTCATTAGCAACTGGCTCCTGTGTTGAGGCTCAGGAACTGATTTACCTCAGCTCCAAAAGCCATGGAAGCAAAGTAGTACTGCACTGATTAAAAAAAAAATATCTTCCTTCTACTTAAGTCACTAGAACATTTTACACTGGTTGCACTGGAAACATGAGTGTGTGACAAATCAGTGGATCTCCTACTAAGCAAACAAGCAAAAAGCATTAAAAGTAATCTTCAGGTTTAATGTATTCCAGAACGTAAAACTCATCTAAGAATGTAGCCCCCTCAGCTTCTTCTGTTTTAAAAGTATCTCATATGAAAACAAAACAGACTACTAAAAAAAAACCAAAGATTCCCTCCAGTTGTGTTATAAAAATGAGTTTTGTTACTTTGCTTGTTGCAATAGATGTATGACAGCTGTTCGGAAAGTAATACCTCCTATTTTATGATTTTGGCCCACAGCGTCAGAGGTGGATGTTGGTACAGCAGTAGAGGCTGAACTTTTCTACCAGCACTACGGTATGTGCTGTTGCCGTGTGACAGATGGCAGCAGAGGGAAAGACTGACAAAATGGCATCTGACATGGAAGTGAATATGAAACAAAATGTGTGCCATTGAATTCCTCCATATGGAAAAAATGCTTTTGTCACCCACTGACATTCATCGGCACTTGTTGAATTCTGGAGACCAAAGAGCGGATGTGAAGGAAGTGAAAACTGGACTGAGTGGGCACCATTTTCCTTGCAACCATGCTGGTGTAGCAGTTGTGAATCAATGGCTCACCCCTGCTGCTGCAGATTGTTACAAGCACAGCATGCAGGCTCTTGTTTATCACTGTCCAAATACACAGCTAATGGTAACTGTGTTGAAAACCAGTATTCTGTAGCTGAGAATTTGCTCTATCAAATTGTGTCATTGTGCTCTTTGCATCTACTTTTGTTTCCACAGAAATAAATAGGAGGCATTACTTCTGAAATGACTTATACAGTAAAAAGAACCAAAAACTCAGGACAATCAAAGGTATTTACATCATCCACGCTACATGTGAAGCCCAGAGAAAACAAACATTTTAAACCACTGTCTGTATATGGCTCAGTTCATCTAATAAGAGGCACTGTTAACAGCAGAAAGCAAATCTTGTAATGGTAACAGCAAGACCAAGCTACTTGTGGTCAAAATTGAAACAACAAGATTACAAACGAGGAAATAGTTAAGACCCCTGCTATATGCACTAACATGGATTAGCAATTAAAGAGGATTCTGTACTTTCAGACACATTTAATAAGAAATATCAGTTTACCAAGCATCACACGGGTGCACAGGAGATGCCATTCTGCCTGCCTGCCTGGTCAGCATGATTTCTAAATGGCCAGGAAAGAAGTGACTGTATACCCAAAGGCAAGCTGTCAAAATTCAGGCTGCAGCTGATAAACTGATTACAAAGCTGCTTAAGACTTTGCTTGTAAACAAAAGCATTTATCAACTAATAATTTGCAATAAACTGATGTAACTCCCAGCTGAGCCCCAAACTGTTATTGTCTTTACCATCTGCCTATTAAAATACCATTCTTCATCACCAAGCAGGAGCAGAAGGGAGAAAATCTCCAGCAACTACATAACTTGCATGCTTATAAATAATCTGTGAGCATTTCACACTTTCATTATAATTGCCAGGTTTCGTATACTTCATTTTCTTTTTTGAGAGGCAAAGAGGTGCTGTAAAGTGCCAGAACAGAAATTAATAAATACCGCCCGGTACATGAAAAATTATGTAAGTTCATCATACTCTGCAGTTTCTTAATTTTTTCTCTTTTTGCCACTCCACAGGAATATCATGATGGAAGCCCCCTCAAGCACAACTTTGCAGATTAAACTCTCAATTTCTTTTCAACTTGTCAGTTTTCATTACCTTTCTTTCTTACGCATTCACTTCTTACAGATGCTTCAATGGGAAGCCAGCTAAAGCATGCTGGCTCCCTGGGGGGACCTGACAGAGTCTACGGGACTCTACAAGGTCACCCTTAGGAGTAGTTTGCCTATCTCATTGAGAGACTTTCTGAAAATTGACTTTGCATCCTCTTATTTTCCACTTATTGACACCCACAGTCCTGAGAAAGGTTGTAGAGTTTAGAACAAGTTCAAAACCAACCAATTCAGATGCTCTAACGCTGATATACCTCGAAGGAAAAATCATACTGTTAAATGCCTAAAATACTCACGTGAGAGGGGGAGAAAGCAGAACTGATACCGCACAGAGAACGGCAGCCCCTCTAGATGTGTCTGCATTAAAAATTGAATTAAACAGACAATGACACTATCATTTAGTGCAATGCACTTGACCAAATATTTCTCCAATATGCACTCTCAGCCACCCACTGGTCTGAATGCAAGGCTGTGACCAGAACCTTACCGTTTACTTCTTCAGAAATGTCTGTAGAAAAAGCACAGATGCTTCGAATGCAGCTTGTTTTTTTTTTCACTGACTTTCCATATTCAGGCTAAAATGGTCAATTTAGCTGATGGGAAACTTTTCACATGTACGGAAATAGATTGATTCCTACCGATTGATTTTTAACCCATTAATTATATAGAAACGCAAGAAATTAAAGGATGACCCTGCCATCCATATTCACATAAACTGTTCCATTTCCTTCGAAAACAATCATCCTCTGCCTCGGCTTTGTCTGACCCCTTGTTACTGGTATTGTTGCCTGCAGAGCACCAGCCAACACCCACGAATTAAAAAGAAACAACACAAAATGGAGGAAAAAACCCCACAAAATCAAGGATGTTTGGGATCTGCTCATTTAATTATTTAAGATTTATTCCACCGAAACCAATTATGCTTATAAACTAAAGGGCTTTGTATGTGGTCAGTATAGCTGGATGGGACACAAACCATGTTTGTATCCCAGGCTGGATGTGGCTCTGGGCAGCTTGGTGTGGTGGTTGGTGACCCTGCACATAGCAGGGGGGTTGAAACTCGATGATCACTGTGGTCCTTTTCAACCCAGGCCATTCTATGAGTCTATGATTCTATGGTTGAAACAGAGGGAAAAGTAAACAAGAGTGTGAATGGATAAAAGGAAGCACACAAGGGGATGAAATGCTGAACATGGAAATCTCCGTTTCTTAAAATGTTGTAAAGAATAGATTTTGTTAAACCCTGTGACATGGTGATGAAAGATGCCTTTCAAACCTCCAGTTTAAAATCAGCATTGTCAGTTAGTTAAGAAGCACAGGCTTTAAAAAGCGGGTAGGAATACAAACAGCACTCATAGCATACAGTGCAAAGGTTCACTGTTTTAAAGAGAAATGTCCATATAAGAAAGTCTTTATAAAACGTGGTGATGCAAAAGAACAACATCAGAAGCCCAAGTCCGCCCGATCCGGAATTTTTAACTTCTGGAGTTTGCCAAAATGAAGCGATGCTAAAATAACACTGCCACTGAAATACCACCTATAATATCGAGAACAACAGTTTGCGTTTCCCCGTGGCCATAATAAGACCAGTGAATCGAGTCCTAAACGGCACTCACGACCTGCACACCAATTCATTTCTACACTGAAACCCGGAGTAGAGCCTCCACCGTGCAGTATTCACCCCTGTGCCGCCCTGCGCCCTTCAGGAGGGTCCCAACCCCACCGCCCCGCAGCGCCCCTGCCGGCCGCTCCCGGCACAGCCCGCGCCACCTCCCGCCAGCAGATGGCGCTGCCGCCCCGCCGCCGCCGAGCCGGGGGAGGGGCGGGGCCGTTATTTATTTAATTTTACACAAGGCTGAGCACGGCGCGGCGCCCGCCCGCTGATAAGGCGGGCGGCTCTCGGGAAGTTTGATTAAACGCTCTCGCCACCCTCTCCACGCGCCCCCCTCGTGCCCGGCGCATTCCCGACGATCGGGCAGAGTGTTCCCTGTCGTGACAGAGCTGGAGGTTTCCGTTCCCGTGCCCGAGAGGTGCCCCGGGGGCGGCCCCGCGCCACGGGCTGACCGCAGCTCCCAGACAGATGTGCTACGTGCAAACAAAACGCTTAGACGTGGAACAGGGTCATTTACGGAGCACATTTGTTGTCACGACCCCTAGTAAGCAGAATATGATGGGTGCTGAAGCCTTCGTGAAAGTGAATTTGGGGCAGACAGTGCGGCTGTGCCACACATCCACCACACGCTGCCATGTGGTGTGTTAGCCGGTGCCAGTGTGAGCACTGTGCCCTGACCAGCTCCCAAATCCATGGCTGGAATGTTCCTAGAAGCAAGAGCACACAGAGCCCTGACAGACTGACGTCTGTCCACCCCTCACTACCAGAATATTTTCATCATAATCTCCTTTGCTTACTTAAAACCAAGCAGGCACTTATTTCTGCTTAAATTGCTGTGGTACGAAACTGGATAGCTAAAAGCTGCTACTAAGTCAGGAAATACCCGACACCCACCAGCCGCTACATAACATTTCTGCTGCTGAGCAAAACAGCATTCCAGGGAGTGTGACTCCCACTGAAACAAATGGGAATCGCGACGTCAAAACTTTGTGGAAACCTCTGAACGCTGATCTCTGTCTCATGAGAATGATGAAGAAATTCAAAGTCCAGGAGGCAGTGATCCCCAGAAGAATGGTCTGCCTTTTGGAAAAGCAAGGATTACACCCTGAGTTGAAGTTTGGCTAGCCTCAGAGTGCTGGCATGAACCCCTGTGTCCAGCTGGCCCTTTCTGACAACCACACAAAGTCTTAAGAGGAACGGTATGAGGCTACTTGAAGGAAAGAGGTCACAGAGATTAAAGAAAAGTTCCATTAAATGTCTGGGGTGCCCCTGGGAATAGAAGATTTTTTATGAAGCAGAATGGAAGAACTGGCAGCAATTACCTATGAAGCCTTGCAGGCTGCCTGGCAATCCACCCTGCTGTTAAGGCTTTTCTCATGATCACACCTCCTCCCCACTAACAGACTCATCTCTACCCTGGCCGGTCCTACTGGACACTAAATGTTATATTCTACTGCTCTTCCTTTTTAACCACGGCAAAATATAATGAACAACTCAGAATCTCTCTGGGGTTCAGAAAGCAAATGCAATCTGGCACAATGGAAACATACAGTTCATCATTGCCTAACCTACATATAACTCAGACCAAAACATGGTCTCTTGAACGCTAGCCAGTTTACAAGCAGTGAAGCTCACAGTATCCACAACCAGTTGGAGATGCTTCAATGTCTCTTATCTTTTTGTTCTGCTAAAAGTTAGCACTCACGTGGACAACCATCTGCATCTACGACTCAGAATCACTGATATACTCCATTACTCTTTCAGTTAGCCTGCTCCTTCCTGGTCCTGAGGAGATGATCCCATGCTATCCTATCTCAAAAAATGTGCCCTCATACTTCTTTTATTAAGACACCGGAAAAATCAATGTTGTCTATACCCTGGAAGTGGAAATAGGATTTAGTGTCTAGCTTCATAATGGAAAATATTGCTCATGTGTAGAAGAGGAAGTTTAGACCTATTTCCCCAGTACCGGGAGATACTGCTTGACGTAAAACTATAAAATGTCTTTCAGTATAGCTTCTTTTTGTACATTTAAGTCATTTTAGCTGGGGGGTTCTCACTTGGTATCTTCTTCCTGATTAATTTTCTTTTCTCATTTTCTTTCCTTTCTGCTTTCAGCCCTTTACTCCACACTCTCAGTTTTCATTAAATACAAACTGATAAAATATTAACTGATTACTGTTAATCTATATGCCAGTCAGGTAACACACACACTGTAACATATGTATACATGTGCAAATATCTGACTTACCGGCCATTACAAGGATTCCCTTACTGTGATCAGTCTACTGGGATGATATTCAGCTAAGAAGACAGTTATTTTTAAAGTTGAAGAGATTGTTGTGGAGGTACATAGTAGCTAGTCAGGATAAATTACTTAACAACATTACCAGAAATGAGCAAACTATACATGAGATATTGTACCTTGTATCCTTCACTTATCAATGCAGGGTAGTTCTACACAAGTCATCTCTCTGAATCTGAATTAACATTTTATCTCATTGCTCATTTACTTTATGCATAGCATTATTAGCTGAATTAACTGCACAGGCAGCCAAAGAGTGAACAAGGACTGAGAAATGGGAATAGCAAGCTGTAGTTGTTACTTTAAAAAAAAGAAAAAAAGGCTTTATTTGGATGTTTTTGACAGGTCATTCAAGACTATTCAGCTTCTTGACCTTAAGTCCCCTATGTATAATTGCATGCCTTTTGAATGTTAGCTCAGATATCTAATCTATATCTAATAGATACATCCAGTCCTCTGGAAATGGAAGTGTGCCAAGATAATAAGATATTTGAGAAGGAATTTACAGAAAAGAGCTAGCAATACCGGTAGGAAGTTCTAGCATGAACAACCTTTTGAGAAATGTGTAAGTCACTGTAAGAAAAAAAATATATAAAAGGGAGAACCAACCACTTTCTTGGTCACAGCAAACAGCATTTTGTGGGGAAAACAAAAGAGACTACAAAAGAGAAATATGAAGGATTTGACAGGTAAGAATGAGAGGCTTAAATGCACTGTGGGATAACAGACAAATCGAGAGAGGATTTAAGAGGGCATATTTTAAGTGAACTAAATGATCTTCTCAACAGACTTTTGCAGAGGCAAGAAAGATTTGAGGAGAGTTTCAGCCACAGCAGAGAGACTGAGACTGTCAATGGACAAAAAAGGAAGAAAGCTAATCCAGATCTTGCTCTGACTTCTGATATGCTCTCCTTCTCTTTTCTGCGAGGATTTCAGGTGGGCATACTTGCACCTGCAGAGCAGCTCTCTACCCTCCTGCTATAGGCAAAGGCAAAAAGCCACTCAGAGCTGGCTCTCAAAACACATTGGCAAAAGTTAATTAATACGAGGGATATGAAAGTTATTACCCGAAAGAAGTACTTTCAGATTCTTTCATTATTAATTACTATTAATAATTAAATAGCCTTGGTTTACATATTCAAGACATCTCCAGTCAGGTTCCTGCCCCAAGGAGTTCGCCATGGAAAGGTCAGGTTTAAAAACCTTTGTTTGTAATAACACGTGCTTAATCTGCAAGTAAGCATCAAATATGTACGTGAATGATACTGTTTTGTGTTAGTCTTATGTGTAGACTTTGGCCTCCAAACTGACAGGAGATGGCAAAGAAAGAATAGGAGACAAATGACGGAAATGACCTGGGTAATAGCAATAAAAATGGATAAACAGCAATGTGTAGGGTAGATTAAACAATATGCCTGCTAGTGGGTGCAGAGTTCATTAATTTATTTGTGAGTGTACGTACAATCCTTACTTACAGCACTTTTAATTTTTAATGGATTGATCTATATATCTGAGAGTGTGAAGTCCAGGAAGAGAGAAGGGGGAGGAGGGAAGGGGTGATGATTTTTGAAGGCCAGTTGAAAGATATGAGTTTTGATGAGGAATTTGAAGGAGAGGCTGCAAATACTCTCGTCCACACAGATTTGTCTACTTTTTCCCCAATGTAAATCATTATATTTCTTGCCCCAATTTTTTATCGAAATCACTTCCAACTTATTTCAGTCTGTCACAATAATATTTTCATATGAGGAGTGTTGTAACCTAATTCCTTCATTTGAATAATACATTCATTTTTAATTACTGCAACTTGATCTCAGATTATTCAAATAACTGTTTCATTTTTTATGCTTACCCTGACCCCAGTGTATTTATAGGCTTTTATCCTTACCTGATACCAGTGTAATGTAATTATAGATTGTATTTTAATCATCTACTATATCCTAGTGAGTTTGTTTAAATCACTCCAATCCGGAGTCTTTTATTTCTGTGCCTTTTAAAATTCTACAATGGCATTCTCATTGCATAAAAGCAATATTTTTGTAGTTTACTACAATGAATGAACATTTTGCATGCATTGCTGGCCATGTTTCTAATTTAAATTTTAAAAAGTCACTATAGAGAACTCTATGTAAAATGAAATTCTGACTTGTAAACAGGCATGGGACAGCTCATCACTTTGAATCTTTGTTCATTGCTCCTGTTCGTTCTCTAACAGAACTCTACAAGAAAAATAGCAGAAAAATAATTGTACTAATAATTGGCAAAGAAAAAAGTCTTCTGCTCGCAGGTGTCTAATACAGGCTATTTTACCTGTATTAGAAAGAATTTCATATTGTATCCATAAGATAGTTTGAGTGGCGCACATTATCGTAACTACTGAACATGTTTTGATTTCAGGAGTTAAAAATTCTCTTAAAGTAAGATCTAACTCTCAGAATAATTGTTTATTCTGAGATTGTTCAGTTTTGATTGATGACGTTAATGTTACATCTCTTCCTCTCCTCAGTGTTGATTCAGGACTTCACTATTTTCACTGTTATTTCAGGATTCAGATACAGAGCACAGTCAGAAATCAGTCTGGGAAAGCAAAGCTCCTCATGTTTGCAGATCTGCCAGAGTACGAGTATCTTTCTGGTCATCAAATCAATTTGTGTTAAGATAATTAACATTACTTTAGTCAAACTATGTCCTCTTTTTGAGCCGTGTTTTTTTTTGTGTGTGTGATGACAACAAGCAGCACACAGCTGCAGACCTTACAGTGTCCTCACAATGTGCCTTCAGTTGCAGTGTACGCATTTTTCTACAGAATGATGTAGTGCCCAAGGATACTTCCAGATGAAGCGTTCAGCATAGCAGTGTGGGGCAACCAATGGCATACTCTTGTCACAGTTGACTCTGTGTCTACAAAAGGCAGCCAAGGTGGAAAAATAGTCAAAAGAACTAAAAGTTTATCAAAGCTGTTAATAAATCTGCTGGTTTGTGGTCACTTAAAGCAGTCACCGTGTCACATAAGGGGCAGGGGACTGTTTCTGTGCTGCTGAGCATCATGCTACTTGCATTCTCCATACCCAACATCTTTCTCAAAACTGTAAGTGATTTTTTAACATCAAGAACCTTTATCTTCTATTCCTTTTGATTATCAGTGTGTGTCTACTCTGCCTTCCCTTTCCTGTCTGGACGGTCATTTTCAAATCTTATCCATCCCATCCTCTACAAAATAAGGGTCCAAAAGACAAAGAAGCATGATCCAGACTGATGTCTGTGGAGAGGCCAGGTAAGATATGGGTATAGGCTGCTTAAATGTAAAAATAGTGTCTTATTTTACTTTTTCCTCCTTTACCAGATGATCATATTAACACTTATGAGCTGCCTAACATGTCACCAGTGACAGAGGAATTCTGATTAGTACATTGCATCTCATGAACAGAAATAATATCCCCTAATAGTAAAAAAAAAACAAAACAAAACACATATATACATTATATATATATATATATATTTAGGAGCAGTAAGTATGTACGGGGACTATTCAATATGTCATGAACTAAAGTGAAATATTCTGCTTTTCCAAGATCCAGACACAGAAGCATGTTTCCCTCTGGGATTTCTACTACCATTTGGTCTAATATTCATTTTCACTGTAATAATACAAGCTTCATTAAAGGAGTAAAGCAGCAATTGTCTCCTTGAGATCAAAGGACAATCTGTTAAATAAAAGCAGCCGGATCTCTAAAATGGAATGGTAGGAAAAGTTTGAACTGAATTTTATGGTAAATCAAAATGTAAATTGTAATTTCACAAGGAAGACACACAGCACAAAATTAACTTTGTAAAGACATGGAAAGTGGATATGTTGATCTTAGAAATTAGAACAGATATTGAATACTTATCTATCAGTGGCATTTCTAAGTATAACATTTCCAACAGATGAAAAGCAATGCCTGACTAAGAGTACTGGTCTTAAAGAATTAGCATTAAACGGGAAACATTTAATGGCTTATCAGATAAATTATCTGATTGGTCCAGCTTCTATTTAACTGAGCTTGTATTTGAAAAGGAAATATATGTTAGAAATCTGTCCATTATCAAAAGATATTCTGCAAATCTTGTGGCAGACTTGTACCTCGTCCAAAATCTGCTATGTAATACCTACTTTTATTGCTAAAGCTGGATTTCACTGTTTAATATTTGGTACTGGAAAAAGGAACAGCGTAACTTCAGCACTGGTTTCTCTGAATGTTATAATAAAATTGGTGCACCCACATTTAAGCATCGAACATTTAGGAGATTATCACTAAAGAAAATACCTAACAGAAACACATATCTAAGAAACATACATATCTAAGCGCAAAGCTTTCTGAAATATAAAACAGCTCCTACAAAAGAAAGATTTTGACCCAGCCAAGAGAATTTGAGATGCAAACTCCTGTCTTGTGAAGAATTTCCATAGGACACTAGCCAGCCCCAGCCAGCAGACCAGCCCAGCTGTGGGCAATGAATGAGCCCTTTGTGCATCCCTGTGTTCTAACTATGCTCTCAGTTTCCTCGGAATAAAATGGTGGTAAAAGTATTCCTGCAGTTTTATTTCTCTCCTGCTAAAGGCACAGGCTAGAGCAGTGAAGTTCAATTTCAATCTTCCATTGCAAAAGAAACCCAATCTTTAAGTTATTTCAATCCTCTTATTGAACTGTGTCCTTAATACTAATCAAGAAAAAAATTAATATAAATTATTCTGAGGAAGAACAACTCAAAAGAAATAAAATCCCTGTGAACATATCTTAATTCTAAAGACTTCTGGAAGACTTGTGTTTATAATTATTAGAAAAAAAGATTTTAGCTCAAATTTTTTATACGATTTGCAAATGATACTTCTTAAATGTGTTCTACAGCCACAGATCACGGGGTTAGACTACTAGCTTAAAAAAGGACAATGACGGTCAGGTTACCTGGTGCCACTGCACACCTGAGTAAAAACTTAGGGGAACAATCTGCTAACCTCAGTCAACATAACACTGACTTCACAAGTGTAATATATAGTTTAATGAATCCGTGCTTGTGATGACTTGATGACTCTGAAGAGGAAAAGTTAAATTATTATCTCACCAAATAAATGCGCTTGTATCTTTACTAGACCATTCAAAAACACATCTGGTTCTGCTATACTACTGTAGTTCCTGATAAGCCAGTGGAAATAATGGATGGGAATCTGTAGGCAAGATCACATGCTTTGAGTTCAAATGGAAAATACATGGCAAACTCCTACTTAACAAACTCAGTGAAATCCATCTAGCTGGGGCCTTTGATACGTCTCTTTCTGTGTTTAAAATGCAAAACACAAGTACAAAAATGTAAAGTATAAAAGAAATCAATACTGATGCCTCAGCAGTCCTTTGGTAAAAATATCTGTCATAGAAAAAAAAGAAAAATAGCATTAATCATCACAAAAAAAAAGTTAATGGCACTAAATGTAAGCAAATATTTAATAGAAATTCTAGTTTATCTGAATTTCACCTTCTAGGATATTTTTTATGCATCACAGTGATTTTTTTCATGGAGAAAATAGTGGACTGTTTTACTAGATACATTTTTTCACACCTGTGATTCGTATTTACCTCTGGCCCCTCAACAAAGGAAGTTAATATATTTTTTTCATCACATACTAATGTCAGTTTAAAACAGCTAAAATATTTTTATTATTATTAAACAATCT
>PPHD01015979.1:4549-15804 GCA_002909625.1 Bambusicola thoracicus
CACAAAAAAAAAAAAAAAAATCATAATTTTGGATACATCACAGTAATATGATTCAGGGAGTCAAACAAGTACCAACCCTGTACACAGGAGAAGAAGAAATGATGAGCTAACCAGCAAAGGTATACAGTGCTTGCTACGGCAAACCAATATCTGAATATGAGAATACAAGGGTTAATTTCTAGAGGGATGTTCAGTAAGAATAGTCCTACAGAGCCCACAGTGTAATAGAGGTGTGAAGGAGAATCTGAAAAATGGAACTTATTTAGTTTGTGAAATGCTGTTTTGAGTAAGTTTACTCTTTTTTTGGAAGGCTCTTTTTATCCACATCCGAGGTAAAACAAATCAAGCTCTACTACGTAGGAGCAGAGTCCTGAAGGAGTCTGTATAAACACTATGCAGCACTGGTTAAAGAAATGCTGTTCTGTATTAGGATGATACGTAAAAACATTATAATATAATTCTACTGAGATATCTGATGTTTGCATACTGAGAAGTGGAAATATGAAAACTACAAAGACAAGCAAAGAGGAATGCAGGCAGCCAGCAGGAACTAATTGGCCACACTTTTTTAAGAGTGGAAGACAGTGATTAGATCAGATGTGGAAATGATTCTGATGAGTGCATTTTTGGAAAGATGTGTGGAAAATACAGGATGATTTAAGAGAAACTTGCGTGCTATTGCCAAAAAAAAGACTCAGCCAAATGAGATCACTGGGAGGAGTTAAAGAGGATATGCTACATTTTATCTGAAGGTAGAGAACTGTGGTGCTTCACTACAACATGCAATCACACTTGCTAGAAATGAAAAATAAAGTTAACTGTTTTTATCCCTAATGTTTCTTCTTTAAGTAGAAACCCACTACTCCATTTAGGTTCCTCCCTGAAAGAGCTTCATCTGCTTCCTGGACATCTCTGGACCCCATGTGCCAGCTGCTTCTACAGGCACACATGAGAACTTGCACCAATATTATGCCCTGACTTGGATGCCAGCACACCGTCGTTCCAAAACATCTTCACAAAGCATTCACCAACAAAAGCAAAGTGCTCACAGAACGGAGAGAAAAGTGACAGAACAACCACACACGGGCAGCTTCTAGAGAAGAAAATACATATATGTATGTTTAAATCAAATCAGAGAGCAGTCACCACGCTTCTTGATGTCACCAAACCGAAGTTAGCAGAAAAACACAAGAATGGTTTTTACTCACAAATAACAGAAACCAGTATTTGTCCACGTTTGCCAGGGAACACCATCATTCCAGTATGTTTAGGGCTAGAGGGAATTAGCAAGCCACAGAAATATCCTAAAAGAGGAAGACAAGTCAGATGACAGAACATTTGTTTAAAAAAAATACAAAGCATGCATCTGAAAGCTGTGCCAAAGCAAGTCGATTAAACAACATTTTCAGCACACCAGAAATGAATTCATGGAGGCTCAAGTACTCTTGCCTGAGAGAATCTTGTTCCAAAAGGCACATTTATTTTGCCTGAAATGCAGCTGGAACTCTCCTAGACCAACGTAAGCATTTAAGGGAACCTCAAAAGTCTTGTATGGGTGGATAATGATCACCCGGAGACAGAAGGTCTTCAGTATTCTACAATGCTAATTAGGTCTCTAATGAGGTATCAGTTGGCATTTTTTCCTTCCTTTTTTTGTTGAATGGAGGATTTTTTGGCCCAGCTGAGATGTTCACTGCTTGGTCTTTACCAGTGCTCATATGCCCTAGGAATGAAAAAAAAGTCACTAATTTAAGTAGCAGGCACAGATTCTCTCACTGTCTGTTGACTTAAAGCTTTTTGTAGCTTCCATTTCCATTCCAAATTAAGTTCAAAAATGGTAGTACATCTTTTTTTTGAAAGCATACACCACAGCCCTACAGAAAACAGATTTTCAAGTCATAATTCTTTTGCAGGGCTATCTCATCATTTCATTAAGAGTATTTCTTTAAATGGAAGCCTGAGCAAGTTTTAGAGAGCGTGGCTTCCAGAAAGCAGAGCACAGAGATGAAGTGATAGCAAGATGAGATCTGTGCCAACTTGGGGAATCATTCTTAAACAGCCAGCCCAGAATTTTTTTTATCAAAGCAGACAGCTCTCCATCCCCAAAGGGCACAGAGGTGCGTGCAATTAGCCTGCTGAAGTCCAAACCATGCATCATCTTGGACAAAAAGAAAATCATCTTCCTTTTAGCTCCATCCCAATATTGCATTTGCCTGGCAAGCCTAAGTAGAGACATTGCTGGGTCTCTGTCATTTTTAAATAAATTACCAGTTTGACAACAAGTTGGACATGTGAGTACTCAGCACTGGTAGAGTCACGCGATTGTGCTGAATGAGCTCCTGAGAGATTTGTGTATCTTAAACATTTCTATATTTGTTCATCTGGAAACCCAGAAGAATGAGAGCCAGCTAGGGGAAAGGCAAAACAGTCAGAGGTCGAGCTGAATTACTATTTCTCATTATAAGAATATTTTTTTAATGGCAGAGAAGTGCAAAGCTCCACCATTTAGCTCCAGAGATAAAAGTAAAAACTGACCCTCAGGCCTACTCATCTAGAGGACTGTGCTGTCTCCCAGCCTGCAAAGGCACAAGTGGTTCTGAAGCCACAAAGTGTACGGTATCAATGAACTGAGTAATCTGAGATCAGTCTTTGGGTGGGGTCAGGAACTATCTTCGAGTCAAATCAGATCCCCCCAGTCAGTATACTTGCACAAACATGTGCCAGCACAGAGCAGAGAGACAGAATGCAAGGATGGAGATAGAATCATTAAGGTTGGAAAAGACCTCTATGATCATCTAGTCCAAGTGCCAACCCATCACCACCACACCCACTAAACCACGTCCCTCAGTGCCACATCTACACGCTCCTCACGCATCTCTGGAGATGGTGATTCCACCATTTCCCTGGGCAGTCTGGTCCAATGCAATAAAGCTTAGCCAGGGGAGGAGATGGATTGCCTTTGTCAGTAGCAATCCAATACAAATGATCATCAAAGTTACAGTACAAGTACATCCAGCTGCCTGTGGATGTAGCAAAGGATTCATGTCCTGTAGGGACCTACAGAACAAACTGCTGGGCACCAAAAGCTGACAATCTTTCTTTGACCATAGGTTTTTAACTTCTGTACTGAGCAAGTAGCAGAGCACAACCTTGGTGATCACAGAATCACAGAGTATCCTGAGTTGGAAGGGGCCCAATAAGGATTATCAAGTTCAACTGCACTGAACAGTGGCATTTCCCACACAGGTCCATGAAAGATTCCAAATAAATATACACTGGTGGTTAGTTTTCTTGATTTCTGGATTGGGGCCGTATAACAATGTTCTTAAGTTTGTTGAGAACACAATGTTGATATTGGCTTTTCATTTTTAAACTCACGGAATTAATTTCATCTATAACAAGCCAACTTCAAACCTAAATGCAAGGATTACATGGCATGGCTTGGCAACAAAATATATTGGAATAGGTGACAGAGGAATAGATAGGCAAGTTTGCTGATGACACAAAGCTGGGAGGAGTGGCTCACACACCAGAAAGCTGTGCTGCCATTCAACAAGACCTGGACAGACTGGAGAGCTGGGCAGGGAGGAACCTGATCAAGTTCTACAAGAACAAGTGTAGAGTCCTGCACTTGGGGAGGAACAACTGCATGCGTCAGTACAGGTTAGGGGCTGACCTGCTGGAGAGGAGCTCTGCAGAGAAGGACTTGGGTGTTCCTGTGGATGGCAGGTTGGCCACGAGTCAGGAGTGTGCCCTTGCGGCCAAGAAGACCAATGGGATCCTGGGGTGCATCACAAAGAGCGTGGCCAGCAGATCAAGGGAGGTGATCCTCCACCTCTACTCTGCCCTGGTGAGGCCACATTCAGAATACTGTGTCCAGTTCTGGGTTCCCCGGTTCAAAAAAGACAGGGATCTCTTAGAAGAACTCCTGCAGAGGGCCACAAAGATGATTAAGGGCCTGAAGCATCTGCTGTATGAGGAAAGGCTGAGTAACCTGGGTCTGTTCAGCCTGGGGAATAGAAGACTGAGATCTGATAAAAGTTTATAAATATCTAAAGGAAGTTGGGAGGCAAATGGATGAGGCCAGGTTCTCGGTGGTGTGTAGCAATAGGACAAGGAGTAATGGCCTGAAACTTGAACACAGGAAGTTCGATACAAACATGCAGAAGGGCTTCTTTACTGCAAGGGTGCCAGAGCACTGAGACAGGCTGCCCAGAGAGGCGGTGGAGTCTCCCACGGAGATATTCAAGACCTGTCTGTATGCTGACCTGTGCGACCTATTGTAGGGTATCCGCTTTAGCAGGGGGGCTGGACTCGATGATCTCGAGGTCCCTGCAATTCTGTGACTCTGTTATTCCTGTTTCCAAGTAAACAATTCTAAAACCACAAACTGAAAAACCTGACATTGGCAGGTCAGAAAATGCATTCTAACACAAACCTCAAAGACTAACATCTGTTGGTTGGTTTTTGTGTTTGTTGGGTGTTTTTTTTTTTTTTCCTTTTTAATATATTCTGATTGTAGATTTCATCTCTGAGAGATGACTAGGGCATTCGAGTCTATGGGCAAAACAAAGAGCACTTTAACAGGTGGAGTACAAATGTTGTGTCATGGCTTGAAGCAGTGATTGCGCACCTGGTGGGAAGGCAGAGCCAACCCAACTACAACAACTACAATGCAACTACAATGCACAATGAAGGATACAAAACTTATCACTTTTTAATACATATTTTTATTGCAAATTGAAGGGAAGTCCTGAATTTCTTTAGGGTCTGTAAAAAATGCCTTTGTTACTAAAAGATGTATTATAACAAAACAGAAACAAAACAGATCAAGGAAACAAAAAAAGTTGTGAAGACAGAAACAAAATCTTAAAAAAAAAACTAAAAGCAAACTATATTAGGTTCATTTTCTCCTGCCTTTTTGATGTACATGCACACTCTGTCCATTACTATTCTGCAGTGCAGCTCTATTTGGCAGATTCTGCCAAGTTCCTTCAGATCTTGTTGGTTTAGTGTAAGACAAAGTTGAAAAGGCAAAGCCACCTCCATGCAAGTTTCCAAGGTAGAGAATACTTCAGACCAATAATAATATTGGATTGAGTCCTCTGATAGTTCTATTTCATTCTCCCTCAAAACTTAAATGAGTAAGACTATCTTCAGAGTTTTCTAGATAGTTTTTTTTATCAGGACCACATGCAGTCCTTAAAATACATGGATTCCACTGATATATTGTCAACTGAGATAAGAATTAAGACAAGCCGATGCAACTGCATTAGCATATATGACTTACTATAAAATGCCTTCCTATTAAAGTGATTTGAGAGACATGATGCCAATACACACTGCTTAGGAACAGCCGAACATATCCTCCCTAGAGCTGCAGCATCTGCTCACTGGGAGATACATTTCTGTCACAGCCTCACCAAGTAAGAGCCATTGAGGATTTAGTGGTATGTTTGCTCTCCCCTTTACACAAGGTGCTGCTAAATTGCCTTGTATCTATGAAAAATGTAAGCCTACTAACATTTGTGAGGAAAACACTGTCAAAACAAATATGAGAACTACAGCCATCTTCCTCAAACAGAGACAGTCATATGAATGGGTTTCTTTTTAGGTGAGTAGAGAATGTAAACATCTCATACCACAAGAAATGTGCCACGTCATGTCACCATTCCAAAACCTGCCAGTGATATCTCTTGCTCTATAAGTAGCCCACTGGCACCATTCCTACAGAAGGCCAATCTACAAAGCCACAGCATGGCATCAGCTCAGGGTCACAAGCTGTTCTGACACCAGCAGCTGACCTAGAAGGGTGTCTGACATCAGAGACATTGAATAACAGCTTCTCAAATGGCAGGAGACTGAAAAGGTTACAAATTCTGTATGCGTTGGCTAAGAAATATCTTTCTGCAGCTGCAGAACTGAACATGGAGAAAGGTGAATTCTTGCAGGCTGTAAGGGGTAAGGAACACCGCCAGTCCTTCACTGTACAAGCAGAGAAGGCGCTATCAGCCAGTTCTTGAATGGAATTAAACCAAACAAATACAACAAGAATTTTAGTAACAGCTAAAACAAGTTGAAAATAACATTGAATGCAACAGAAAACGTTGATCTTCTCTGGGACAAAGACTGAAATGCCGGGCTATTTTTCAGATAATGAATATTCCAGACTACCAGAGCCAGAAGGTGCCGTTTTGATCTGCATTCTTCTGCAGAATGGATTAAAAAAAGAAATTACATTTCTCAACATCTGGTGAAAGATCAGGTTGCCAAGGAGATGAAGTCTGGGCCTTGGCTAAGTAGCCTCACTGCATTTTTTCCAATGAACTTAGGTAAAAACAAACCAACACAGGTGCAAGATGGAGCTCATGCAAGTGAGCCATCCACCTCATTCAGCATGAAGTTCTACCAAATATATACCACAGGTTTTCTGACAGTATGCAAAGCGATTAACTGCTGATTACAAACAGTTGGATATTCAAAGCTGAGATTGCTTCTGCCACACCACCAAAAACAATATATCTTCACACAAAACTTATATTGGCTTTCTAAATAACACACCAACTCTTCAAAGGAGAAGTCATTTCATTTCATTAGATGCATGGCTCTGTGCTCTGTTTCAAGTCTGGTGTGTTACACACGTTAACCACAGGAACATGCAGAATTTACACACACACTTCTCAGTTTGTTTTGCTGCTGCTTAAACTGTGTGAGAGACCACCTTGCATTTTGTTCAGCTAAACCTGTTTTGTGATTATAATGCAAGACAATCAGAACAAACCTCTGCTCTGTGTTTTCAGGCCACTACTACACTACTACTACCCGCTACTACTACTACAGCATCCATTCCAAACACTGAAAAACCCACTGAAAGCTTCTCCAATGCTTTTAAAGACGCTGCAACAACTCCTTATTTGCCTCTTTAAGCACCTCGAAAGCACAGACCCTGACTTCCACAGAATGAGCAGATTCAGAAACTAACTGTAAAGGTCAGCGCTCAGTGTGCTGAGCTCAGTACTGCATTCATCTAAATCACTATATTAGTCTCAAGTTTTCTAAGAATAATAACAAGATGAAAGTTTCAAACCCCAGCTAAGGTTTTTAAGTACTGAAACCTTACGTATTCTCTGTGTTCTGTAACCTTACTGAAAACAAGGAAGCCACAAAAGCTTAAAAACACGTACTTATTGTGAGCCTTTGCAATTATTGGTGTACACCTTTACATGTTTTCTGTAGGAGACAGCTGTCTTCAGCTTGTCAGAGAACTCCACGCTTGCTGACACTGGAGGATATAACGATGCCTTTCACTTCTTTTCTGCTCTTTCAGAAGTACACTATGGGCAAAACTGATGATAAAGGTTAAAAGTCAAAAGTTCTGTTAACAAAAGAAAGTCTGAGGGATCCACCAAACTCAGTGCTTTGGCCTGGCAACACTATTCCTTCCAGTTCTCCTGTACCTCCTGTCAGAGCATTAGCACACAGACAACCAGCTCTGTGCTGGAAAGAAAATATTGAAGTTGAGAGTGAAATAGTGCTTATGTATTCATCTAAATTAATTAGCCTACGTGTCTCTATGCCTTTCCAGTTTGCTTGATCGCAGTTTTCTTTTAGAAATGCTTTTACTCATGTGCAGCACACGGGTTGCAACTATCACATTAGGTTTCGTCTTTGTCATCACAGCCTTGGATAGTGATGAGGAACTGTGCATAACAAAGCTCTGCCAACTAAATCCAATGAATGTTCATTTGTTCCCTTTCCTGGTTTCCCCAAAAAATCCCTGAGAGCATGTATTTGGTGGGAAAAGAAGCCTTCAATAAGCTGGCCCTACAAACATCACCTTCCTAATACCCCCTTAGCAATTGTCCCCAGGCACAGCAGGTTTCTTGGTGGCTGGCAGTGGTAGTGCCCTGGCAACAGGCCCTCCTTAGCCCTGGCTTTCTGAAAGCCCAGCAGCAGGTAGATTTACTGACACTCCTGTACCATACAGCAGGCCCTGCAGGAACACGAGGCAGCTTTCCTTAGGTTCCTCTAGTACCTGCAGAGGCAGCACCCCAATGTATCCCTTGTACAGATGCAGAGTCCTCTCTGCTCCATCCACCACAGCTATAATGAGGATAGACTATGGACATGTGCAATACAAAAGAGAACGGAATCATTAAATCACAGAATGGTTTGGGCTAGAAGGAACCTCAAGGATCAAGTTGCAAACCCCCTGTCACAGGCAGGGTTGCCACCCACTTGATCAAGCAGGAGAGCAGCCTGCTCAGGGCCCCATCCAACCTGGCCTTGGACACCTCCAGGGACAGAGCATCCACGTTCACTTTGGGCAGCCTGTTCCAGCACCGCAGCCTCCTCTCAGTAAAAGCTTCCCCCGATATCTAATGTAAATTTTCCCTCCTTTAGTTTAAAACCATTCCCCCTTGGCTGATCACTATCTACCTGCGTTAGAAGTTGTTTTCCCTCCTGTTCACAAGCTCCCCTTAGATAGTGGGAGGCCAGAGTGAGGTCTTCCCACAGCCTTCTCTTCTGCAGACTGACCAAGTCCAGCTCCTCTAGCTCCGACCCTTTGACCATCCTTGCAGCCCTCCTCTGGACCCTCTCTAAAAGCTCCACACCTTTCCTGTGTTGAGGGCCTCAGACTTGGATGCAACACTCCACGAAACCGCACTGTTTCCTACTGTCCGTTTCCACGTGGAGACATAAGATCACGAACGGCCACGAGAAGCACCAGCCCACAGAGTCCAGAAGTCGTAAAGATTTTCCCCTACTGGGCAAATGTGGTTTAAAATACCCAGGTGAGAGCCCTCCGGTTTCTGCCAGTTGCAGAAGCTGTTTGCATACTCCCAGAACGCAGCAAGCGCACGTTCTCTGGGGGCAGAGTTTAACTTCAGCCTTCCGCAGGACGCCGAGCACAGACCCAGCCGGCCGGCAGCACCAGCCAATGGAAACCAACCAGCCTGCCTTCCTCCCCTGCAAACAGCTCCAGCCTGGGCACCGCCAGCTGCTCCCAGCCAGAAGTCTTCCTGGTAAAAGAAAACCAAACGGGCACGGGTGGGCGCTCGATTGAACCCACGATGAAATTTCCATCCGAATGCCCGCGGACCGAGGTTTGGAGAATAAAATTCTACTCGGAGCCTCTTACAAAGGTTCGATTCAGAAACCGATTAAAAACGTGAGCAGCGTCGGCCGTTGACCCTTTTCACCTCAGAGACCAAGGGAATATTCGGGAGTCGCGACGGGCATCCTCTCCTCGGAAGCACGCAAGCACACCCACTTGTTTCCTCACCGTTATTTCGGAGCGCCAAACCCTTTCCAGAACTGTCACCATCGAGGCACCGGAGTAACAGCAGCCTCAGCCGCTTAGAAGGAAGACGGATTCCCTACGTACACGCACAGCCGCACGGAAACCCACGCAGCCGTGATCTCGGGAAGACCCTCCCGGCATCCGCGCTCCGAGCGGCTGTGGGGAGGGCGGCGCAGAGCCGTCCCGCAGCCGCCCCGAGCCCGCGCGGCGCGACCGGCCTGCCCCGACCGCACGCAGCCCGCGGCCACTGCCGGCGCTCGGGGCTTCGGCACGCGCGCTCCCGGGGCCCGGCTTTGCCGCAGGGTGCCGGGTTTGCCGCGAGACCCCGGGGCACGAGGGCGGGCGGAGGGATCCGGGCGGGGAAGGGGCACCGCGCCTCACCTCTCTCCTTCCCGGCCCGGCTCTGCCCTGGGGCCGGCCGCAACCCCGCCGCCTCCAGCTCCGGTCAGGGCGGCCCGCAGCGCCTGCCCGCCGGGCGCAGCCCTCAGGCCAGCCCGCTCACCCCGGGGAAGCCGCTCACCCTCTCCCTGCGGGGGGCGCCGTCCCCTCGCCCGCCTGGGGCCGCCCGTTAGCGCCTCCCTCCCCCCACCACAGCCGCCCACCGCCCGCTGCCGCCGCTCACCGTCAGCGCCGCACTCCCCCTCGCCGCGCCGCGCCCCGAGGTGGGGGGGGGAGGGGGTCGCCGTCCCTCGGCAACGCGCGGCGCGCTCGGAGCGGCACCCGCCGCAAGCAGCCCCCGTCCCTGACCTACTTTCCGCCTGGCTTGCCACCCAACGGCGCACCACTAACCTACTTTCCAGCCAATGGCACCCTCCTCCGGCCTCGGACCGGACGCGCCCGCCCGCCAACGGGAGAGCGGCTCCCGGGCGGCCTCGTCCAATGGGCGACCGGCAACGAGGCAACGCCCGCCCTCCTGAGCGGCGGCTAATCCGCGGGCCCTGCCGGCGCGGCAGCCAATCGGAGAGGCGGCCGGGAGTTTTGATCCCGCCCCCCGGCGGCAGGCGCGGAGACCCGGATGTGGCGCCGGTGGCCGTCACGGCCGTCGGTCGCGGGAGGCTCGTGCCGCCGCGTCCTCGTGCCGTGGCTTTCCCGCCCTTTTGCATCGCTCGCACCCTGACGTCACCTCGGGGCGGCGCGGTCAGCGCCCGGCAAGCCGGGTCTCCCCGGCCTCAGGGGCGAGACGAGGGCGTTACGATCCCTCTCCCCTCAGCCTGCCCCGCTGCCTCTGCGTGCACCTCAGCAGCGCTGCACGGCGCACGCGGACCCCGGGCAGCCCTCGTGCGGCGGCGTGCACGGCGCTGCCGTAAGTGCGCGTGCAGCCCCGGGCCGTGCCGTGCGGTATCGTTACTCCGCGCGTGGAAAGGTCGGCGGTGGAACATCGCGCGGCCATCTACCGCGGCGCCGGGCGGCTAAATTTAGATAATCTTTACAACGATGCCGGCGTGCGGAGCGGATGTGTTGCAAGAGGGTAATCGCTGCGAGGCTGCTTTCAAATGCAAACGTGGCCCAAGCGTGGCGATGTTGTTGTTTCACCCGATTGGCGTTGCCACACTGTAATTGCCCCAACTTTTCCCGTCCTGTGTTACCACACCTTCATTGGGTTCGCCTTTACCTACGCACCGCCCCGCAGAAGGTCGGGCTGTGGCGTTATCGCCTCACGGTGCTGCTGCGGTCATCGCGCTGTGAGCTCATCCCGAGGACAGCCCTCTCTGTGGTGTCCCTGTTCACAGAATCATGGAATTGCTCAGTTTGGAAAGGACCCCAAAGATCATCGAGTCCAACCACAGCCTAACCATACTGCCCTAACTCTAACAACCCTCTGCTAAATCATGTCCCTGTGCTCCACATCCAAACGGCTCTTAAACACATCCAGGGATGGTGACTCAAACACCTCCCTGGGGAGCCCATTCCAGTGCTTCACAACCCTTTCTGTAAAGAAGTGTTTCCTAAC
>PPHD01015981.1:1232-15803 GCA_002909625.1 Bambusicola thoracicus
GCCGGCCCCCCCCCCCCCTCAGCCCAGACAGAGCTTTGTCTGTAGGGCAAGGAGGTAACTGGGATGATCTGTGAAAGCCCATCTGTACAGCACTGGGGCAGCAGATGCAGCACAGCTCTACAGCCTTACAGCTGGTACATGGACAGGGCGGCCTTAGAAACTGCATGGGCAGTGAAATGTAGCATTCCAGCATTGCAGGGTTCTTTCTTTCTTAAAACTGTTGCAAGAAAGTAGGGGAGAGGGTAAAGATGACAGGAGACCACAGGCTTTGAGAAGCATGTTATAAAGCAAAGTGAGCATTAGTTCCACATACACAATTATGCTTTATGTTGAAAGTATATAATTTTCAAGGCGTGTCTGACCAGGAAGCAGAACTGAAATATTTTTATGTTGACGAACCCTACTGATCTAAGAGAAAAACAGTAAAAAAGAAAGAATTGTAAATGTGTATCTTGCCTTCTTCTCCAGCAAGAGCATTTATAGAAAATCAGAGCAAAAGAATAGACTAAATTTAATTGGAATAAATAAAAGTTAATACTCAGGATCTTGGCACCAACCACCTTGTTCTCAGAACTCTTGTTGAAGGCTACTCAAACATATATTTAAGCACAGTTCAATAAATATTTTCCAGACCTCACAAAGGCATAATGTGAATTGGGTCTGTATTGTTGTCTGTCTCATAAGGATGGCAGGGCTGACAGCAGGATGACAAGAGAAATCGGAGAGGAAGCAAGAGCAGAAAAGCAAATATACTGAACAAATTTAGTTTCTCGGATGTTCTTAAAGCATCATCCACGAAGCCTGGATGTTGGGAATGGATGCAAATGCTACATCCCACTGAGTTAGGTATAAAAACATAACAGGCCACTTGATGCCTTAGGTACCAGGTCCCTGAAGGCATCAAAGCCACTTCTGAACACTGCTTCAACGTACAGGAATCAAAATGCCTGGCAGAAGTCTGTAGGACTACCATGATGCTGAAGGTCTAAATGCAATGCTCACGGAGGGCAAGAAAAGGTCAGTGAATTCTTGGCGCCCATGGCCACTTGTAGCAGAGACTGGGAGATGCCCACACAGGAAACTTCTGGGAGAGGATTTCAGAAGGATGTCCCCAAAACTCGGGGGCTTACGTGGAAGAAGCTATCGTAGATATGATCTACCTGTGTAAAGTCAGTATGGCGTCTGGAAATCCTGTTTCCAATCACTCGAAATGGATAACAAACATGGCGACTAAGGTTGTCTAGTAAAGTTTTTCCCCACAGACATTTTAGGGAAACTGAGGAGCTGGAAGGGGAAGCGTCCTGGCATGGAGACTTGGCTGAAAGGAGCAGGGGAAATGGTTGGTTCTCTCAGTGGAGGAAAGATACCCATGGAAATTTCAGGGATCTGCACTGAGGTCTGTTCTCTTCAGATTGCTCATAAATAACATGGAAAGGGCACAGGTAGTAAGGGACAAAGGGCACACATGATACAAATTTGTTTGAAGTAGTACAGGCAGCTTGTGACAAATGGTGAAAGGATCTTATGTGACCAAACAAAATGTCAGGTAAAGTTTAACATAGCTGAAGATAAAGCAATAACACCCCAAAAGCCAGCCATAGTTTCACATGTCAAATTTTGTACCTCGAGTTGACCATTTCCTACTGAGAAACAAAGTTTTGGGATTAGACAGTTCCATAAACACACAGCTGCAATGCTTATCAGCAAAAGGCCTTCAGGAAAGAAGCAGAAGCATAAAGTAAACAGAAAAAAATCATTATGCCATTGTAATGTTTCATCCACACCATTTTACTCAAGAATTTTTCAGCTAAATGCATCAACAGTAAGCAAAGTTTTGGACCTACTTCCATATGAGAGCTCTTTAGGCTGAAAAATAGCATTAGAGGGTTATGACAGAGGTCTACAAAATCTTGAGTAGTGTGGAAATGAAGGACATGGCTCACTGTCTCATCTCATACGGAAACCAGAGGTCACCAAATGAAGATAGTAATAGGCAGGTTCAAAGCAAAGAAAAAGACCTAATTTTATTTATCTTGGACAACAAAGCTGTGGAACTCCTTGCAGAAGAATACATAGGACAGGAGTTGTCAGAAGTTCAAGGGAAGACTGGACAAGTACTTGGAAGGAAATTCATTGCAAGTCTCTTGACAAATCACAGTGGGTTCAGAAAATCATCTGACATTAATCAGAGGCTAAAAGCAGATTAGGGGGAACCACTGTACTTGCTTGTCTTATTCATCCCCTTTCCAAGCCATTTATGACTGCAATTGGAGGCAAAATAGCAGGCTAGGGAGATGTAATCTGGCCTTGGTTGTGGTACGTTCCTAACACTGAGTTCTACTGAGTTTGTTCTCCTCTGGTCAATTCAACACTTCTGATGAGCTCCCTGCTCCTTCTGTTTGACCTTCCTAAATCTAAAAACCTTTTAAAAAGAGGTTACCTTCACTAAGCCCATTTTGCAGAGGAGAAAGTGAGTCTATAGCCATGCCAGTCACATCTTGAATGAATGGCGAGAAAGCCCCATCCATGGCTCTGCTCCTCTCCTGCCCCACAGATCTGTCTGCCTTTGAGTGCCTTATTTGTGTGGTCCTTGGGGGCCTACAGGGAGGAGTGAAAACATAACGCTATTAGCAGCTGAGAGCCTATGAGACCAGGAGGAAAGAGGGACAAGGTGAAAATGAAGCAATGGTGCCTGCGTGGAAGAGCAATTATACATAGCTGATACAGAGCAGCTGGGTTACTGCTTCTGTCTCACACCACATACTTGTGGCAAAGTTAATGTTTAAAACATGGCATGTCTGGAGCTGCATCTCACAAACCAGCTAGGGATTTTAAAACAATGGTATGAGATAATTGCTGCTCGTGAAGCCATATGTGAGGGCAATGAAACAAAGACTAGATGTATCCAGTAATTACAAGAGACAGAAGGGCATTTATGTTCCCAGTGAAACTGCAGGTCTGCATTGGGCGTAAGCAAAAGGGGTTCAAGTGGGGCTTAGCTGGGAAGTGAACAGCTGACTCATGGGGAGGTAAGTTGACTGGAGGAAGCCATGGGAAAGCATGGCAGGAGAAGCAGCTGCCTGTGCACTGCAGATATAGGGACACTGGCAGATTGTCTGTTTCACTGGGGGGTCAAGGACAATGATGGAGGCAAGGAGGTCTAGAAAGGAAGCTAACAAACAGAAAACAACAACAAATAAACAACAACAAAACCAACTAAACAACAACAAAACCAACTAAACAACCACTAGAGAAAAAAGAAAGAAATAGGCCCTAGGAAACATAGGCAGCCTGGTGGGACCTGCTGGTGCGTTCACCCTCAGGCCTGATGTGCCCCAGGAGTCTCTCTAGAGGCACAGATGGAGGAAAGGCAAGAAATATGGGGACTATTTTTTCCAAGTAGGGCTGTCTCAGAAGCAGCTGTACTGTCAGTATTAAACTGAGAAAAATACCAGAGGAATGCTGAGGTCCATAGTCTGTGATTATAGATACCCTAATTTATGCTTGTCTGTATTCAACGGATGTCTGCTACTCAGGGCTGAGCCTACCAGCTTTTGCTCAGAGAGCAAAAAAGAAGCAGATGCCATCAAAGCAGTATACTGACTTGGTTCATTAAAATCAGCAGCTGCCACAAAGAAAGTTTCCTGCAGGACCACAAGTCAAACAGCATCTCCTTTCAGGCAGTCCTGATGGGAAGATAAATCTCTGCTTGAGTGCCTCCTTTTGACTCAGCTTCCTTTTGACAAACCCCAGGGCCTGCAGGGAGTGGGGACAGGGTGGGAGGAGGGACAGCACTAGGGGAAGCTGGAGGGGAAGCTCTCCCCTTGCTGCCCACTGCTTGGTTCCCCAGTGCCATCCTGTTACCAATGACTCATGACCCCAGAGCAGCGATGGCTGCTGCTCAATGGCTGCCACAATCTCAGCAGCTAACCTTCCTCCTCCAAAAGTCAAAATCCAAACTAAATGGAAGATGCTTAACTATTTTTAAACTGAACTTCTTCAGATGTGAATAAAGGAAACAGATCATCGTAACTACTGTCTTCCACCTAGCCTGGCAAGTGATCTTCAGTCCCATTTCAGTAGGGGTGGGAGCGAGGACTTGTCCCTTGTGAGGCAGTTAGGTGTCTCTCCATTCAGCAGGACAAGAAAGGCAGTGAGCTAAATGACTATCTCTTACTTCAGAAGAAATCAAAGAAAAATTATTTATAGCACATAGTAAAGAGAGAATTTGTTTGTGTTGAGTATTATTAAATTCTATTTAAAATGCTTTCTAAATATATACCTCCATCACTGTGCTTCTGCAAGTTGTCTATTTATGCTAATTAATATATCTCCATAATCATAAAATGCTACTATTCTTACATCAAAGACTTTCTTGAGTCTTAGCTGGAGATTTTCATTCAACATTTTACATCACACAGATTTTATTGCTCTGAAGTATCTTCAGAACTCTACAGAAATCTTTCTTCAAGCTCTTACTCAGTTGAAGCAAGAACCTGCAATATATACACACAACTATTTTCCTAGGAGACAGGCTTATCACAACTTCAGCCAGAGGGAATCTGTGTTTTATCTCACCTGATGCAATATCCTATGTTAGTCTTAATTCACACTTCACTTCTGGTAACCTCTGGGGCACCTTTAATGGCTACTGGAAATCTCCTCTAGCAGGCTGTACATTTTGGGATTAAATTCCTTGACTGAAATCAATGGCTTCTGGCTTCTAAAAAGTGTTTTACTTTTGTTTCCAGCTACTGCATACTTGGAAACAGTCCCAAGTGCTTCTAGCTATGTAGTGGCTGTAGAAATGCAATTCCACTGCCAGTGGTGCAGCCATAAAGCCAGCCCAAAATCTCAGCAGTCTTCATTCTCTCCTGCTTTATTTGCTTTGCATGCCACCCCATCCTACCAGTATCATAAAGCATACTCTTGCAGGGGAGGTAAAATGTCATACTTAATGTAAGAATCTGGAGAATCAGTTTTGGCAGCCAGCAAGCAGGGTTCCTGCCCAGACAATGGTCTTGTGAGAGGTCCCACACTGCTGGTGTTTCATGCAGAAACACCTACCTGCACAGAAGGCTCCCGCCAAAGGCATCTTCCAATTTTCCATCAGGGTCAGGATTGTCTCCTCCACAGAAAAGCATGTCGGCACACTCTCGAATTCCATCTGCATATGGAAGAATTGTCTCAGTTTTGCAGGTGAAGGGGTATTAAAGCAAAAACCCAATACCTGCCCTGGATCAGGGTGGGTCAATGCTAGAGATGAAGTCAGTTGTTCTGACTCCTTGTGCTATGATCATGTCTTGCTCTTCTTTTAGACCAAAAGGCCATTGCTAAGTGAGAAGTAAGACAAGCCAGTGCCTTATTACTACTGATCAACTCTTGAGGTCACTCCAGACAGAGCAGAGGTTGCTATGAGGCAGTGAGGCCACTGCCCGTGGATGGACGAATAGAAAAGAAGAAAGTTGGAGCCTCCGGCCATGGAGAAAGTAGATCAAAAATAGTATTTTTGTGCATGGAAAATTTACACAGAATTTTTCTCACGTAATTAATTCGTGAAGCGGTACTGGTAAATCAGGGAAGATATTAGCAACTAATAGAGGAAATTATCTGACACATCTGGGAGAAGTGAGAGATTTTCCTCTGGAGACTTCTATTTTTAAAAGAAATAGGGGATGTCTGTCAGCTCAGAAGTTTTCTATGTCTCTTTCCTGCATCGTTAAGAAACGACCCTTTTGTGATCAGGAAAAAGGTCAGAGTAATTTAATTTCCAAATTTGCTACAGAAGATGGAAGAAAATAATAAGGAATGTTCACTTCTTAGGCAAGCCATTACCCAGTACCAGTGTAATTCTGAATGTAGGAGGTCTCCATCACAAACGCCATTATTACACCTTTTTGTCTGCCCTAAAATGTCTTGTCTGCATTTTAAAAATAAACTAGTGCAGCGTTTTTAAGTGATGAATTCTAGCCACTACACCATTGCTGTTATCTCTCTGCTTGCTTCCTGCACATTCAGAAGCTCAACAGAGCTCCGCACACCTTTTCCTGCCAGATGAAAAGGTGCTTGGTCTTGGCTTGCTTGTGAGTATCTAACACCACATCTTCTAATCTAAGACCTCCTTGTAGCATTTGTACAGTGAAAGGATAAAGAAATAATGCTATGACTCAGATACACAGCTGGAAAACACTTGGGCAGAAGTGACTAATGAAGACTGACCTGAAAGAAAAAGTCTCTATTTTCATCCCAAATTGTTTTTCTTCTGATTTTTTTCTGAGCTGTTGTTTAGCCAGAATAGTGTTGCAGACAATTTGTCTTCTTTTCTAAAACTGCCACCTAAGGAGAAGAAAATACTTCTGATATGTGAATAGAGTCTGGCAGTTAACAATTACGAAGTGAAAAATTGCACGTAGATGTGCCCAGCTTACATGGACAAATACTTGGGCATATGACTTCAGCAGGTGTGACACAGATCCATACCTTCAGGTACTCACTGAAGACTGAGTTTGTTACATATTCAGGTGAGTTTTCCCTCCACTATATGAAATGTGGAAGTTCCAGCAGAATTTTCAGTTTTATGGCATTTTGAATTTTGCTGTGAGAATTTATCATTATATTTAATGAAAAATAAATAACTGAATAAATAAATTGTGTCATTTATTTGTAGTACCATTAGTTACTTTATATTTCAAAGATCTCTAACTCATCCGTGGAGTATTAGTGACCTAGAAAGGAGGAAACTGAGAAGTGGGAGTAGAGCACATTTGGTCCAAGCTTGTGAATATGTATGATATCATCCATCACACCTAACCACTGCTATCTATCATCCATCACACCTCAGTATAGCCATCCAAAATATAGGGTCCTGTTCATGAGGTTCCTGCTATAGCAAGGGATCCACCAAAGGCTGAATTATCTCATTCTACAGCAGAATTCTGTGCAGTGGTTCCAGTTGGATGAGCGTAGTCAAAAAGCCTCTTTCAACTGTGCCTAAGTAGTGCATTCTACCTCTTTTCTGGCAGATGCTGGTTCAGAAATCCCATTTTTCAGAGTACAGTTTTCGTTGAATGCCTTCAATGAATGTTACAAACCCAGTATTTTAATTACCCCTCTGGAGATAACTGGGACTTATCACAACACACGAACACAAGACAGTACACAAGTGCTTTCTCTCCATTTCAAATTTTGTACTTATTTGTGCCTTTTTTTTTTTTTTTTTTGCTGGATTTTTTAATTGCAGGTTGTTGTTCTCTAATGAAAACACTCTGCTTTCTTTTTCATGCAATGATGAAGAAATGCTAGAATCATTGGATCAGCCTTGTATATTAAGCTTGTGCAGTTCTCGCACAGACAGAAATAGAAGTGCTCTCCATATAAGGCCAACACTCTATGCCTGGAAGCAAGAAAATAAACAGGGAAACAAGATATCTGAAGCTGCAGAACCAAACAGAGCAAAATTATACTGACAGGACTTTTATTTTTTGAGCAGCTAGTTAAGGATGCTGGAATTTCCATGTTGTTCTAGATCAGCTCATTTTGGAACCATCTATTCAACGCACAGTGTTTAATACTGCTAAAGCAGCTCTCTCTAGAGCTGAATCGGTAGTGGTTTCCTCTGGGACAACTCAGCTCCAGTTGTGCTCAGAGCAGAGGCTGCTGTGCAGCTGGTGGTCTGCTCACAGTCCGAAGTGTTGCTGCAGATCCTCCTGCACAAGGACACAGAGGTGATATTAATACCACTGCTACCAGAAACCGCAAGAAATTATTGTGGTTTGCAGTCTCATTCCAAGGTCTCAACTCAATCCAGATGTATGCTTCAGGTCTGCAGGGTTTTTCAGGAAAGTTGGACAGAATTATTTAAAAAATTGAGTTACTTTGCAGTTTGTGGCAAAATAATAATAATAATAGAATTAGAAAAGCAGGAAAAACCTGGTGAGTTTAGTCAGATTTTTGATTTCTGTTTGCAGTACACATAGTCACACAATATACACTTTAAAAAGATAGAAACAAGTACAGTTTTATTAGAACAAGTACTGTTTTATTAGAACAACTGATGAGCTTAGAAAAAGCTCCTCATCAGATCAGAAACAGAGACTACAAGCTTCTGTCAGATGTGTGAAATGGCTTGAATCTGCCTGAGCAGCAAGCTCCAGGCCTGCCCACAGAAAAGCCCCCCAAAAGCAGCACTGCCAACGTCTGTGCTTGACCTGCTGGAAGGCACCAATGGGAAATGAAATGAGTGCTGCTCACTGAGGTGCGGTCACACTGGCAATGGGAGACATCTTACCAAGAGGAAAGCTTTTCTCATCTAACATCTGCTTTAGCCCTTCCATCCTGGCTCTCAAGAAAAAGCTGTAAAATATCTTAGACTGGTGAACCTCTACTGGATGTTGACCATCATGAATTTAGCTGGTTATTTACATCAGCAGGATTCTCTCTTCAAACCTCACTCCAATTCCTGCTCTCTCTTCTTCCTGCATGGTAACCGCATTATCATCTCTTCTTCTGTAATATCATCTCTTATTCTGTAATATCTGGCTCCACAGGAGCCAACCCTATTTTTTAGGAAGGTGGACTATTCACCTGCCATATCTAGAGAAGCAAGGAAGGTTGTTCCCAGGTTGACACTTGTTACTCCTCTTTTAAACATGATGTTCAGAATACATCAGGAGATAGGAATGCAGTTATCTGCCTTGGATGTTTGTTCTACAAGATGGTCACCCTCACTGGGATAAATTTGTTTCTCTTCCCCCATTCAGTGATTTTTTTTGTGAGAGAGCACTTCAATATCCCATGAAAACATTTCTACAAAATCATCAAATCTGTCATTATACAGACTAACTTGTCAGGGTGAGCAGTTTGAAGTTTCTCACTGTAAGGCATTATCTCAGTCTCTAAAACTTTTTTTGGACTCTTTTCTGCACCCCATAAAGCGACCAGACCTGGAAAGGGCTTTGCAGGAGTGGCACGATCAGTGCTATATAAAGATTTTCTGCCCTCTTTCCTATCTTCTCACTGTACTTGCTTTATTCATGTAGCTTGATTTTGCTTTATACATTTAATGTAAATTCATGCTAGTTCCCATTGCTCTATAGCCCTGCTATACTGAGTTGTTTTCAACCACAGACCCCTAATTCTTTGTCAAAGAAACTGCTCTCCGGACACCCCTTGCTTTGCTTTTGCTGTATGCTTTTGCTTATAGCTGGAAAATTAAAATTTTACCATAATAGAACAGATTAACGCCTGCATGATTTTGTAATTGAATCCCACATCAGGTTTTCCATGCTAAGAAATTCAGATTAGCCGCTGTCCGAGCCCTCTGAAAATCTTCTAAAAATATAATCCAATTAATGTTCTCTGGCACTGTTGAAATTAAGATAGCATTTCATTACAAAACTAATAAGCATCGGCAAATGAAAAGTTTCATTTGCCAGCTCTTCAAAATATTTATTTCTAATAGCTGTTTTCCAGCAGCCTACTTAATCCTTAATAGAGCACGGTCATTTATCATTCTCGTGTGGTAGTAGCCCATTATCTTGCTCTTTCCTAGAAGGAAAATGATAGTATTCATTGAATGTTTTGTTCCATATAATTACTATATCCTTTCAAATAATGCTCCTATATCACTGCTTCATTGCTCCTGATTTAGGGAAAAACTTTTCAGTGTCCTCTGCTTCAGTTGTTCTATTTGTTCCCCCTTGCCACACCACCACATGTTTTCTTTGTCTTCCTTCAGCACTGTCTGCTTCAAAGCCTGCAATTTCCGATCATTGGCATTTCAGGAGTGCTGAGGGGATATTTGTAATTTATTTTATTTATAAGTGGTGCTCTCAGTTCACCACTGGACCAGCATGAGCTCTTATCCAAAGCTGACATCCAAAGCTTTCACACACCCGCTCTTACACCACTTGATGCACTCAGGTATATGGAGAGAGAGATACAGAACATATCCATTGGAGCTCCCTTCTACCATTTAAGAATAAATTATTTTCCATCTCAGAGGGTGCCTTGTTTTTAATTTTTAGACATACTTTTTTTTTTTTAGCAAATTTTTTCCTTTTAGTTGTGATTTTCTTCCCACAGAGATCAGACTCAAAAAGTTTCTTTTCTTGGAAATCCAATTTTCCATTAATGCAACCGAAGATGATGGAAGATGCTCAGTCCACACCACAGGCACAGCATGTTTCACTTAAATGCTCGTTAAAGACAGGAATTATGGATTTGGTGAAATTCTATGTGCAGTCCTACTCAGCAGCTGCTCTTCACTGGACGAGTGTGGAGGGCTACGGAGAAGAAAGAGATAAATGAGTGTAATACCCTCACAAGCAAAATACAGCAGAGCCTGTCGTGAGTTAGGAGCCACGTTTGCTTGTCTGTAGGGAGGGCAAACAATGAACAAATTTGTTTCCAAAAGGGACGGACACTGCTACAGTGATATTTGGGATTATTCTGCAGAGAAATTCCAACACAATTTCATACAGAGCTATCACAACTCCTCAACACCGAGGCACAAGCAAAGTACGGCCCATTATCGCAACACTGCAAACTGGATAGGTCAAATGGCTGGGCGGGAGTAATTCTGCCTAGCATTTTTATTTGGTCTTTGGGCATGCACTCAAACTGCAGAATTTACTTTGTGATATAGTAAAGTCTAAACACTTCAAACATTCTTGAAGTTTCCTGAGGCTTGTCAGAGCCCTGTCCCATTTTATTGAGTAGCATGTTTAACTTCATGGGTCTATCAGATGAATTCTAAAGTAAATAACATTTGAACAAGATGAAGAACATAAAGTTGCAAAATAAAAAGCTTTTTTAAAAGCACCCTATTACTCTGTTCAAATACCCCAGCATTAGAGTGCTTGGAAACCTCTTAGAGCTAAGTATGCATTTTTAAGTAACGCCAGTTGTGCGGGCTGCAGTTACCGAATTCCAGCCTGACATTGAGCACTTAAAGAGTTTAGAGAATCCAGACTCTCTTATCAGCTTGCAGACAAGGGCACTAAATGTCATGTGGGCTTCCTTTTGGCTTGTAGCCACAAGCTGCACGTAGTATTTAATGTAGTCTCTGGTGCTTAAAGTATTAGGAAAACCTGAAAACAAAGTGCCTGCCATTAGCAAAATCGGTGCTGTCTTTTAACATTCTACAGTATGGATTTCTGGACTGGTATTAGACAAAACTTCCCTAAAAACAGAGGTCTGTGGGTTGTTTTATTTTTTTGCCTGTGACTTCTTCACAAGGTCCTGAGAAATTTTTCTGGGTAGGATCCTAGAGGCAAGTGTTCCTATTTTCCATCCACACTCTCGGTGTGTTCGTTAAATAACCCACTTTACTAGGTTTCCTAATGTCCCACACTCTACCAGAAAATAATATATGGATCACGTGTATTATAATAACACTTATGGCATATCTTTTGTACATAGTAAAATATTTTAATTGTGGAGCTAAATTCACTGTAGCTTAATGCTTAAAGAAAATAGGAAGGGAAGATAATAAAATCATTAAATCTCCTCAACATACTTTTTCTACTTTTTTTTTTTTTTTCTTTTTTGCTATAGTAAAAATCATAATGCTGTAGAAAGGAAAGGATTATTCTTAAAAGCTATCTGTCAAAAATAAACAGGTTATAGAAAGATTGGCATAGAGAGCTACAAAAAGGTAACAGCCTATGTTAAAATAAACAAGACCAGTTTAATCTCAGTAGTAGTATTAAAATGAATCAGTGGCAAAAAAAGTCAGAGATATCACCAAAATTATAAATCACAAGGGAAAAACAAAAGGATGATGTTCTTATTACATCTCTTACCATGAACAATTCTGACAAAAATCAGATTTGCCAAAGGTTTTGTGCAAGTGATAGTGATGAGTTGTCTTCCAAAAACCCTTGTGACATTTCTGTCCCTCTTTGGGCACTACATTCTCAGATCCAATCCCTGATTCCTGTATTTCCCCATGACTGCTGGATGGTCTCTTGTCCACCCAAGCTGCTTCCCAGCATCCTGCTCTACTTGAGCACCAGGCTAGCTTCTGCTCTATAGTAATCTACACAAATTCTCAGTTCTAGCCATGTTTATCTCCATTCTTCTTATTTGCTCTCTTTTCTGTAGCCTTTGCCCATATGAAGATATGCCCTGGCCCAAACCAAAGGGAGCACAGGTGAGGAAAAGTACCCAGAGTTTCAGAGGGACTAGAAGAGGATCTATGAATTGGGTACTGGTGGAAAGCTGGTGGAAGCCTTCCAAATGTGCTTTGTAGGGGTTTTCCCACAGCCCAGCCTACAGTGCTAGAGCCCTGCTGGGGTGATCCACGAGAGAAAGGTGACATTCCCACATAAACATCCTACACATGACTGTAATATGCACTTCATGCAACCAGTGTGTTGCGAGACCTGGATGGACATCCTTCAAGAACCGGGGGCATCTCTTAGGTCGTTTTTCTTGGGCTGAAATTTGGATCCAAACTAGAGTAGAATAAAATGCTGCAACGTAATATAGTTAACTGGGGAAGACAGCTCCAGGGGTAGCTCACTGCATCCTAAGAAAAGGTTCTTCCCAGACTTTTTGGGTGCTAAAAACCAGCTGCAGCAACACAGACTAGACTTGTGCTTTAGTTAAATCACAGAGTGAGCATTTAGCCGTCAGCTGTGTCTTATGCAAGAAACTGAGTAACTGTCTGCATTTACAAAACAGGCAAATTTGTAGGAAAATTACATGTTCTGAAACTGATTTTGTTGAAAATCTGTATTTCCTTTCCACATATGGCTTTCTTACTTTCTTTTATGCATTTTGACATTATGTACACAAAAGAGCTTTAATTCAATTACTTCTCTCCGTATTAAATTATTCTGACATTGTTTATTCCATTACTACTCCTACAAATTTGAGGAGGGTTGAACACTGTTTTTAATTCTGTCTGTCAGTTCCAGATTCATTGCCATTGCAATGTACATCATTTGAAGTGGGAAATATTAGCAAAAGCTGGAAATTGCTTGAGGGCATACTACTGGATGCACCCAGACCGACAATCCAGTGAGAGAAGGGGAAAACAGTTATTCTGGCCACAGAAACATCATGGGTAGAAGGAGATCTGAACATAAGAACAGACGTGAAACATTTACATTTGAATATAAATTGAAAGTTAATGGCAACATGTGAGTTATAGATTGAAATTGGAGCCAACTGATAAAAGTGACAGATATAAATTAATGAAATTTCAGCCACTAGTAGCATTAATAAATCACTGTATATAAATACATTAGGAAAAAAAGGAGCTCAAACAAAGGATCTGTATAGATTAAATAGATGTTTTGCCACCAGAACAAAGCAGAACTAATTCCGCTCATAGCACACACGCACTGGAAAGCTAATCATCTTTTGTAAAGGAAGATTAAAGCCAGCATCTACTAAAATGAAATGATCTCAAATCAAAAGGACCAAATAACTTATCCCAATGGGTCCTAAGGGCCAGGGAATTACTGACATTAATACTTTTCGCAGTAAACACATTGGCATTTCCCCTGGCTTTGATGCATTTTTACTTTTCCAAGACTGAAAAAGAAGGAGAGAATCTACCCAGGAACTGCTGCATTGCTTCTCTTCCCAAGCAAAATAATGGAACACATTCTCTATAAAAAAAGATTATGAGAGTAATACAGAACAAACACAGGCATATACAGTTTCATGGAGCACAGATCTTGTCAAACAAACCATTACTGTTTTGGAGAAGATGACATTTCTTGTTGATAAAGGCAACCACGTTGACCGATGCAGTTTATTTGAACAAAGTGTTTGGTTTGGTACCACACTAAATTTTAAGTCAAATATTTATACAGAAATAAATGGGCACACCCGAGATTAAAAATCTGGGTCTCTTATGATCTCTGCTGTGTTAGTATTTGTACCAGTGCAATTCGGTGTTGTGTGCAGCAGGGCAGATCCAGCTCACAAAAAGATGGATTTTAGGGGAGAATTGGGATGGGATCTGTGCAGGTGCCACCCTTCAGGACAGGGGTGCAAGGGCCAGGACACTGAAACCAGGCCAGTAGAGGAAAGGGAGGCCTATGGGAGCTCCCTGGGGTCCCTTCAAGGATGAGGAAGCTGCAAATGGACTGAACGTAGTTGAGTCTTCCATGACAAAGGACTACCTGAGGGTAGGGAGAGCATGAGGTACCGCTCACAGACAAGTGCTTCTTTGCTTTCATTTCAACCTAAGAACCAGTCATTAAGGAAAAGTAACGAAGTTCGGCCTCATCACCTTTTTGTGTGTTTACAGCATGATTTGGGCCACTGTGTGCATGTGTGTGTGTTTGTGATAGAAATACGTGTGAAGTCAGCTTTGAAGTCAGACTATTGGTGTGGTTACCTGAGGACATCAGTTCTGCATCCCCACCAGTTCTGTCAGCCCGTGTTTCCTGAGAGCTGCAGGCTTGTATCTCAAATGCTCCCACAGGCTGTACTGTGGATGTAAGTGTGCACAGTGACAAAGAACTATAACTCAAAATCAGTGTAACTCTCGTATTCCATACATGTTTTACATCACAAGTTTGTTTTTTTCTTTTCCAAATTGAGATTTTT